>MQRK01012540.1:0-38768 GCA_001938485.1 Girardia tigrina | reverse complement strand
CGCGACCGTTGCCAGGGGGCCCGGCGGCCAATCGGAAACGTTGCCAAGGTGATCGCGACCGTTGCCATGGTAACCGCGACCGTTGCCATGGTAACCGCGACCGTTGCCATGGTAACCGCAACCGTTGCCATGGCAACCACGGTAACTAGTTACACCCCCCCGGGGGGGTGGTGGAGAACATACATTTTTCCCCAACTATCCAATGTACATTTCATCATGATTAAAAGGAAACAGTAATCGATATCGGTCAAAACCTTGATCAATCCAACGGTGAGAACAACGTCATTTCCACCGACAGTCGTTGAATGCAGTTGCTTTAATGTTTGAAGAATTTCAGCATGATTGCTATGTGTGATATGGATAATGTTCAAATTTCCTTGACATCAATGCTCGAATTACCATGGAACTTTATCACTTTCATAAAGTGCTGCAGTTCTAGTATGTGAGTAGGATTAATGTAGCTTTCCACCTTGATCGAAATACTGCTTCACAATATGAACACTTTACTATCACAAGATGAAGTTGGTAATTGAAACAGTGAACGTATGGTATTTTCCTTTGAAGTTTGGCCTGTATCTTTGCTTGGACGCCTCCCGATGATCTACTCTTTACACTTATGACATCGTAGCATTGTATCAGCAGATAATTTGTGTTCAGTTTGTTTTCTTTTAGCGTTGTCAATGTTAAAGCTGTCAGGGACTCTGCATACAAATTTACAATATTTTTGATCGAAAGTAAAGATTCCAATGTTTTTTCCCATTCTATAATGTATTATTTTATTAATCTTGTTGATTAATTTCACATTAAAGATATTTCTTTAAATCTTTTCAAATTTCTTTTGTATTGTACTTATTTACTTTTATTTAATTTTAATTTTTGACGTCGTATTCATAGCATAGTACAGATATTAAGATTCTAGATCTTTCATAATGCTTCTTTTTTATATTATGTTATCAAGTATGAAATTCAAAAGTCAAAGTTTATTGATAATTTACCTGTTAGGGAGTAAGTCATCAGAAGAAAATATGTGAGTTAGAGTGGAAATGCAAGATGAGATTATTTCCATAACATTTACGAGAATAGAAGAAAAAGAAATAAGAATAAATTAAGTAAATAAAAATTTAAATAAGATAGAGAGTTAAATTTAATAATTAGATGAAGAATAGAATAATTAGTTAAATTAAAATTTATAATTAGAAATTAAACTTTATAAGTAAATTAAGAATAAATTAAAATTAGAATTTTCTGGTTTGACATTAACAAGTTTTAGAAAAGATTGTTCCTCAAATTAAAATTTATAATTAACTGATTATAAAAGTTAATTATAATAAAAAAAATTGACGCTTCCCGATGATCAACTCATTACACTTATGCCATCGTAGCATTGTGTCAGCAGATAATTTGTGTTCAGTTTGTTTTCTTTTAGCGTTGTTTATTCTAGTAATTTTTTTGGTCATTGTTTTTTTTGGGTGGAATTTTTCTTGGAAATAAATATTTCAAGTTAAATTAGTTTTTTATATTTTGATATGGATTCGCACGTTCTGGATGATGAAGTGCCCATCAATTCTAACATTACCACTACAAATACATATTTATGTCATTCATCAAAATATGCACCCATATTATGGACACACTCTTGTCATTTAAAAAGCAGCTTGTTAAGGCAATTTCAATAAAAAATTTGTTGATCGAGAATCTATGAATTCCTGGACAGCAATTTTGGAATTTATTTTTTTTGCTTATTAAAAAGTTGTTCTAATTCTGGAAGAAATGGTAGTCAGTGGAACTAGGTCTGGTGAGTACGGATGATGATGCAGAAGTTCCAACTCGATTTCCCACAGGTTTTTCACAGTCATAAGTGAAATATATGCTTTTTTATTGACGTGGAGAAAGATAGAAATCTTTTGATGTTACGTATGGTTTTTGATGCTGATGTTCCCCGTAGGAACTCGTACTTCAAAATACGAAACATCCACGTAGTTCGAATTTCTGCCTTTTTGATTTTTTAAATATTAATTATTAAAACTACTTATCACTAATTTTACTTAATTTTAATTGATTTGTACAAAAACCAAGATATGTTGCAATCAGAAAAAGAAAACTGAGCAACAAAATGTTAAGTCATTGTCAAATTATAACTACCTGCATTTATTGTAATCATGTCTACAAATTTCATACTTGACATTCGTCATTCGTTACTGTTTCTTATTATTAATTTTAAGAAAATTTGATGACTTAAATAAATGACAAAATATATTACATTTTTTTTGAATTCTAAGATAAATAATCTATAAGTAGCGTTTATGCCACTTTCATTATTATCACATTTTAAAGTCATAATTTAACACCACAAAATTTATTAATATCAACAATTCACATACTTAAACAAATTTCTTATTAATTCAATTATTTCGCCAAAATTAATTCATAAATTTTTTCGATTAAATTTTGAAAATTCACGAAATTTAAACTTCAAATTATATTTACATTTTTTACGAAAATTTTACAAAATTCAAATTTTAAATTATTTTACATTTTTCAAATTAAACTTCATATTATATTTACGTTTTTTACGAAAATTTTACAAAATCTAAACCTTAAATTATTTTACATTTTTCTACGAAATTTTATCATAAAAACTAATTAATTTAAAATTACAATAGACCCTTTTGTTTAAAGAATATTTCTTAAATATTAATCCGTTAATTATTTATTTAAAATTTATTTAAACTTATTTCATAACTTATATCAAAATATATCAATTGTTATTACTGTAAACATATTTTAAATAATTATTTATTTATCATATTTTTAATCTACATTTTAATTTTTTAAATTCATTTCTTTTAAATTTTCAAATCTAAAAAATAGTAAATTATTTTGGCGAAACTGAAATTTAAACTAACCCCTCATATAGTCGATATAAACCTGTTAGTAACAGTTAATCAAGTAATGCTTCGACCACAAATAACGATATGATATATTGCCATGTTAGCCACGGCTTAGGAGAGCCAAATGAGTCACTTAACTAGAGAATTTAGAATTATAAACATGTATAACCGAAATAAATTTATGTATTTAGTCAAGAGAGTTGATTCAATAATCGTTTAAGCGGTCATTGTAATACAAATCTTAACTAAACAAAACGAGGGTAAATCTAAAATATCAAATTATTTATTTCAGATTGTGGTCCGGCAGCCGGATCGAGTGGCGACGGCTGGTACCTCTTAGACGTGCCGGGACTTGGTGCATGGAGAGATCGCCGATCGGTTCGACAACGTCTGGTTGCCGATCGGGTCCGGTGATCATCGGTCGATATGTCATGGAAGAGATAAAAGGCGAAATAAATATAATAGTTTATTAAAAAAAACATTACATCAATTTAAATTGGTGCACGCTTTATTCTTTGTTTACTTTAATTAAACAAAAGTCATTTTTGAAGGACTTTTTTATATCGATATCGATTATCGAATCACTACACAGATGTATTTCAGTGAAAATATATTTTATAACATTCATTACGACTGTATTTCGATTTTCTTTTCCCTTTCTTTTTCGTTGCCAAAATAACATTACACATCAAAATATATGATTATGAATTATTAATCTTTCTTCATTGTCTCTCCTTATTCCAACAAAAGCAAAAGTGTCAACTGATTCACAATATAATTTGAAATATCCATTGGAAAATATAAAATAAAAGTTATATTCATTGTTTAAACCGAAATTAATTTCATCAGTAAACAGAAACACGATTCCGGTCCGAGAATTTAATTAAAAAGTTACACAGAAAGAAAAGGACACATTGAAAGATTATAATGTTGATTTTTTATTTCCACTGGAAATTGTTTGGGAAGGACTGCAAAAATCGAAATGAGCTGATAAAATCAAAATAAAATTAAGAAGTCTAAAATAAATTTTAATATTTCCGGAAAAGGATAATTAATTAATTGTAAACGATTTCATTAATTTTTATACGGTTCAGAAGTTTAGAATCAAAGCAAACAAGAAATTGTTGATGCCATATGTAAAAGCGAGCTAAAAAATTGATCTGTATAAATGTTTATGTGGACTCTCGTTTATCAATAAATGCAATAAGAACAAATATTATCGTAATTAAAAATTTATATTAAATATTAACTTCAGCAAAAACAGAATGGATAAAATGAAGTGCTCCACCAAACCCTCAGGTTGCCACGAAAATCGGACGGGCGTAACAGGGCCACGCAGTAGAGGTTCAAGGAAGAGCTAGGTCTGGTCGTGCTGGGCTCATTTTTGATTTTTTTTATTTATTGAGATCATTTACTTTTTTTAAAAAAAGATATGTAATATTCGAAAACTTTATTATTTCAATGAGAAAAAAAAGAAATGACTTCGAACGATTTGGTTTTAATAACTTTTCAAAATATTTACAGATTTATAAAAGAGCAAATAATAAAAAATAATATAACGTTCAAATTTTAGAATAAAATAACAATGATGACATATACTAAGCCCTTTTCAAAAAAGATTTCTTCTTTTTAATTCAAATCGTGTTACATACGTCTTTACAAATAAGCAACGTCAATGGCAGCCGTCTTTTCAAAAAAAAAATAAATCAACAACTCGACGGTTCTTTTTATCAAAAAAATAAGATCGTCATTTAATGAAATCGAATATATCTTAATCTAAAACGGATTCGTCTCATGAAAAAATAAAATCTGAAAAGTCCTGATCATTGAAAAAAAAGTAAAGGCAATTTTACATAAAATTATCAATCGAGAAAATTGTTTAAAGTCAATTCATTTTGTTTAATCGTTAAAAAGTCATTTAAAATCACAGACAGCGAATATTCGCTCTGATCAACAACCAATTAGAGCGAGTATTTTATCAATTTAACCAATTTAATGTGGGCTTCTCATCTCTTTCAAATTGTATTGAACTTCTAGGCTCTTTAGAGGGTCCAACCAAAGTAAAGAATTACTAGTAGACCTCCAATAGGCCTCCTACGGGGTCTGATAGTTTCGGTCTCCGTGATCTTTTCGGCTTCCCTGTGAGAAACGACCACCTATGGGTTGTATAGCCATGGTTTTGCATACATTTAGCTGTATTCGTGGACTTCGTACACCAGCGAAAGGGACATTCAAACTCTTCCCTTGCAATTTGATCTGCAATCCTTAAAGTCAGATTGTGTTTCTTCAGTACATAATGCTTCCTCTACCGTCGTTGAGATAGTAAGGGGGTGCGTCATAGATCGAATCTGGTTGCCTGAAATGTTGAAGTTTGCTACGACTCTTTCCTCTGTGGTATTTGTTGAAGTGGTTTACGCTGGTGTCATTGTCCGTGCTACAATTTCTTCTATCTCCTCCAATTTATGATCCCAGTAGAGGTGTCTTGTCAGCCACCCCTACGTTTTGTATGACTTTTTACATAGTGTACATGGAAATGGTAATTGTAGTTGTGGTGTCTCGTTGGCTGATCAGGATTAGCGGAAGTGGTGTGTCTGTTCAGTTCCTTCTTTTATACAAACTCCTTGTAGTATCTTTAATGGATGAACCATTTAATTTTTGGCACACTATTTTCTCCAGAATTCGGTTTGTACGTACAGCTTCTGAACTCGCACACACACATCGGTCAATTCAATCGACAACATTCTCTTTGTTAGTTTGAATAACCTTTTCAAACTAACTTAATTTCAAATTTTATTTATTTTTAATAATTTAATTTTATGATAATTTTTTTAATTTTACTTAATTAAACTACCTCAATTATAATTATTGACATACTAGCGCGCTCGGCCCGCTTCGCGGCCCTCTCTTGCCGGGGGTTCAATGTTATTAGATCACGCGACTTTTTTCTGAAAGCATTTTTATTGAAAATTTCAGTGTTTCGAGTATAAAAAATCGTATAACAAAAGTTTTTATTTCTGTTTAATGCAAAGTTTGAAAATCATATCTCGAGACAAAATGATATTTAAGAAATTACGGTTACAAAAATCGCATTCATTCTAATCTTCTTATCTTAAATTTTTGAAATGATTTTATAATCAATAAAGAAATGATTGTATATTAATAAATAAATATTAGACTAATAATTCTAATATCAGTCTAATATTTATTTATTAATATACAATCATTTCTTTATTGATTATAAAATCATTTCAAAAATTTACCTTACAGCGTTAGTGAGGCAGTGAGGCAGGCAGTGAGTGACTTGGGCTTTTATAAGATAAGATAATAATATATATATAAAGGCAGCAAACAATAAAGTTATCAGTCATTGTCATTCAGATGATAAGGTATTCGAGATAAGAGAGAGCTGAAGGAATCTATTTGATTGTAAATACTAATAATAATAACATATAATAATGATGACAATTTGAATTCCAAACAAGAAGATTTCGTTTATTATCACAGTAAAAAAAAGAAATAACTATGAAAAGATTATTTAAACAAATTTGTTACTTTATACTGGTTTTAAATATCAAATGGATGACTTGGAATGTTGTTTGTTGATTGTGGAATTGTTTCAGATGGAGAATTTATTTTATTAATGATAAAGGAATGTCTTTGTGGGATAAAAGTTGATAATTGGGTGATGTATGTTTTATTAGTAAAATGGGATATAATGCTGTTCACCTCCCCGTGGTGTATCCTGGGAACTAGGGAAAGAAGTTCTTCCCGTTTTCTAGAAATTAATTTGGGAGGTTTCCTTAATCTAGGCTAAATGACTAAGCGGATTGACGGTTCTAGCAACTCTGTCTTTCGCTAGTTAAAAGCTATGAAGAAACACACAGAGACTACCGATTACCCGAGATGAAGGCAAAATGAATATTTCAGTGGCTGTTACGTGTCCACCATAACAGCTAAAGGCATGTATAGTTATGGTACCAAGTTCCATGGTTGGTCATTCGTCACTGGATAGTGGACTGCTCATAGGCGGAAAGCCACTGACCTCGTAGGAGGCCTATCGGGGGCTGTTAGGGACTTTAGTTTGGGTGGACAATCTAAAGAGCCTTAGGCTCAATACCATTGAAAGAGATGGTCCACATTAGTAAAATAAGAGTATCTTTGTTGGATAAAAGTTGATATTGGATAGCTGATTTGGTTTCATTTTCAAATTTTTATATATTAATTGATGTTTTATGCAATTATTTAATTTGTTTAATTATTATATTATATTAATTATTATTCATATAATATTTATTCCTATTTATATGATTCGATTTGGGCCAACCGTTTTTTCGTGGTGGATTAAAGAATCATTCCCCAAACGGTACTAATCCCAAGCAATCGCCAGATGCCAAATAAATAAATGTACTTTTTTATTTTGTGGACAAGGCGATACTACACCATACTATGTAAATCACATATTTTATTAGGACGAATATTATATGATCTTTAATTCTGCATCAGAATTGATGATGAAATAATGAGCGGTATAAACAAACTGATACAGTTTTCTTTAGTTCAAATGTTAGTTTCCATTTTTCTTTCAATAATTGAAAAGCAAACAAAATTGCTTGATGAAAATCAACCTGATGACAGAGCGTGCGCAGCGTTGCTGCAGCACCATGATGGGAGTTGGAGGTGTTCGGGTAGGAGGAAAAATTTAATTTTGTCTCACCCGAAAGTCTCTTGATGAGCCCCGTCTTTGAAATTAGAAATAGCCGTTTCAAGGTTTTTAATTTGAATTAATAAAAAATCTTTGACATTTAATCGCGAACTTTGATTGTCGAAAATTTTCAATTCTTCCAATTTTAATTGATGGACCGATATCGTCCGTATCTACGAATCTTCATCGTAACTCTCACAGTCCGGTAAATTCATCGTCAAATTCTCATCGATTCTATTCTCAAAATGCAGCGCAATGAATTTATCGGTCCTCATCCTTTGTCGACCACAGATCGATGATGACAACGACAATAGATACTTAAACGATATGCGATACTTGCCAATCATCTGGTTAATCTTGGCTACAGCCAATCGATGCAACTTGCCGACACTCGTGCGCTTGGACTCGGCCGACTCCACGAACACATCGATCGATAAATCAATCTTGCTCAAGTGGCACAGTGAATCGATAGGGGTGAAAGTGTCAATCGGAGTCGAATGGTTTTTGGACTGGTGCCAGGCGCTGAACGAGAACACGGCATCCATGGCAACTAGACCACTGATTGTCGCCGATTGGCGGCCAATTTTCCCGAGTACAGTACTCCCTAATGGACGATTGATCGTCCAATCGCAATTGATTCGATCACTGAAATAAATCGATTTCTTCATCAGCTCACCATGACTGGAGAATTCCCGAAGTCCCTCAGATTTCTGTGGCAAATTTCCTCCTAAAGTTCTGTTCGGTGAAACACATCGAATTCTCATTATTATTATTGTTGTTCTTTGATTATGATTCACTTTTACACATTTAATGATAAAAATTCAATAAAGACTTAATTCAACAATTAAAAAAACAACGAATTGCACCAACAAAATTTATTATATTCGAACCAACAACCCTAAAATTTCACAAATTTTGAATCAATCTTTAATTTTGTTTACGATTTTTGTTTTTAAAACTGTGAGGGATATTAAAATGATGTTTGAATGATGTTGAGTGATTGTTGAATGAGTTTTATTATATGTTTGAGACTGGTGTGTTTTTGAAACATGACATCTCTCCCTAGACAATTAAAGTCAATTATTGTAGAATAATTATAAATATATAATTATATATATATATATATATATATATATATATATATATATAACTAATTGTATAATAAATTAATTGTTATTTAACAATTAATTTAAAAAACAATTGTTTTAATCATTGCAGATTTTGGTAAATTTTTGAAGAATCAATTGCAGAAACAAGACATGCCCCAGACGCTGATTATAGACTATTTTAGTCTTAATAAATCTTGTAATAATACTTCAGCTGTTAGTATTCTTAATAAAAACATTTGGCCAATCTGAAACGACCACGTATACTTTACATTATTTTTTTCAATAGTTTTATTTTTATTTGTTATTTTGGCAACCAATGCAATTATTTTTATTTATTTAATTCATTTTTTCCCATAACATTTCTTTTTAAATCATTCAGAAAAAATACACATTTCTTCCCATTACCCAAAACTTGTGTACACATCCATGATCATACAGTGATTCTAATAATTGATTATAATACAAAATCTGTGAAATAATAAAGTAATTATTGGTCATCGGTAATAACAGATCAATAAAACTCCAGAAAGAGCAATTGATTAAAAGCAACTGTTGAGTGATATGTCGTGTATGATCTTGTCAACATTGATATCCGGCGGAATTCTTTTCGAAATTCCGAATATAATTTCGTCGACAGTTTTTGGAAATTTAATGAAAAAGCGAATCATAACACATAAAAGAAGTAATGACGATCGCACAAAAGACAGTAAACAGCGGAATCAAAAACGTTAAGATAGTTTGATGATGAAATTGATTCAATAAAACAAATTGATTAAATAACATCAAAACGAATCGTTTGTAAAAACGTTTTATGTTCGGGATAACTGTCATAAAAAATCGTTGAAGTACTCATTAATTGATCGCCAAATGTCGTTGAATAGGCTCGGTTTTTTTCTTTTACAAGAGAGTAATACCATTTTTAGATTTTTTTGTGGATCTCTCTATTCATAATCACCGCAAAACACAACCTTAAGTATAAATTCTGTCAAAGAAGTACGTGGAATTTGTCTATTAAAGAGGTAGCTTAAAACAATTGTCAGATATTTTTTGTCCTTAAGTTGATACAACTGTCGACTAAACTGACTCGAAGTTTGAGCACCACTTGTCTTTTTTTATTTACAGTGCTTGATATTATCAGTTTATCACAAGTGTGTTTTGCGAATTTTAAAATGGGTAAAAGTAGTGAACAAAGAATTTATCCGCAAGTTTGCATTGCAAATGAAATTTCGTGTCCCGAATTGCTAAAAATGTTACGGAAGCTTTATGATAAACGACTTTATGAAATAAGTGGTACAACAGTGTTGTACTACTAAACATTCAAAAGTTGTCAAGATGTGATTGAAAATTTATGTCTATCTGGTAGGCCAACACCATATATAACTAAAGTCAATGTTAGTGCACAAGCACGTGCAGCGCGGTGGCGGGGTCCCGGGGTTTGGAGTTCGGTGTTTCCAGGAGGAGGGGTGTAGAAGATACGAATTTACCGGAATCAGCCTGCTGATTCGTTTTTGAGGAAACGTAGATCATCGTCATCAATTCATTCAGACTTTTATGATAATGACAATGATTCTCGAGCGAAATTAGACTGAGAAATGCACCACTGCAATTACTTTGACACATTCCGATTTCCATATAGTCAAAATTCACATCTCTCAATTGTCGAATCATTTGCGGCAGACACATGTCGATAAAATAAGCGCAAGTTGCAATGTCGTTCGTTTCTGTCTCATCCGGCATTTTCGGAATCGGGAAACTGTAAGTCATTTCCAACACTACATCTGCCGACAATCCCAATAAAACTCACACTCACAACGTCTTGCGACTGAACAATTTCATCTTAGGAATGTTTATTGATCTTCAACAGCACCAATCCATCTATTTCAAATGCTTTCATTTGACTTTTCATTAAATTAAAAAAAATCAGTTTTCGACAACAATTTGTTTATTTCAAACTCTCTAAACAATTTCCCACGCCAAACGTTTATAACTTCTATTTCATTTAAACAACAACCACAAAATTATTAATAATATTTTTCCCTTTAATTTTATTTACACTTTTCGTCTCAATATTTTTACACATAATCTTTTTTTTTCAATTTTCTTTTGTACACAAACAAAAAATAAATTTTTCGATATACATTTCGAATTTCAAATCGATATAAAATTTTTTTTTCGAAATTTATAGTTAGAATTTTAGAATTAGATAATTGAATAAAATACACAACAAAATTGTTACAAAAATATAGTTTTTCTTTTTGAAGCAAAATAAAACTCTAAACTAATTATTGATATCAAATTCCAAATAAGAATTTGGTTTCCGTTATGGAACCTCAATTTGATAGAATTGCAATCGAGGCGATTTGAATTTAGCATATTGTCGTTCGAGAATTGAAACGGCCACTGAAATATTTACTTTATCGACCATGATTTTAAGCATTCGGCTCGGCGAGGTCGGCTGTATCAGCCCCCTTAAGCAAATCAAACAGTCAATATTGTTTAAGTGAAGAAATATAGTGAGTAAAAATCGTCATTTAAATCTGGGAGAGATAGTCGATGTCTCACAAATAAATGTATATGTTGTGAATGAAACGCACTCCTGCTCGATTATTTCAGACTCGAATTTTCGACAAAAGCTCTATCACGTAAAGTTTGCTAAAGACATGTTTGAACGAGTCAATTCCGACCCTACATTCATGAAACCCATTGTAACTGGGGATGAGACATGTATTTTTGAGTTCAACGTACAACCAGGCAATAAGCTTCAGAATGGTGACTTCAAACTGAGCCGAAACCGAAAGAACCACGTCAGAGTGGATTGAAAAGAAAAAGAATGTTAACTGTTTTCTTTGATTATCACAGTGTAGCGCATTCAAAATTTTTGCTAGAAGGTCAGACCTTAAATAAGGAGTATTATCTGTGCATTATGTGATGAATTCGCTTTTTTGATTCCGAATTGTCGATTTGATGTTACATTTTTTTGTTGACAAAATTATTAATATATTTGATATTTTGAGTGAATTTGTATGTCGACAAAATATTATTTTACGAAATTTATTTTTTGTTTAATCAGAATCGATTTGAAAGCGAATTTAAATGATCTGTTATTTCTTGACGAAAAGATAATTTTGAATAATTTTATTAGATGAATTATTTAATTATTGTTGACAAAGTGATACGATTAATTGATAAAAATATTTGATTAAACAATTTTTATAATTTTATTTTGATGAAAACGATTCACTTATTTTGAATTTTGGGACTTGGTCTGATTTCAATTTTAAGTTAAAGATCTCACTAATAATAATTTGAATCGCTCGAATATTAAATGTTGTTTGATATTAAAATAATATCTTTAAATGAATTTAATACAAAACTGACCCAGCACAATGAATCCGAGCTTCTGTTTATAGTCGAAAAAGGCCAGATTTGTTTAAAGAAAATACATGGATTTTGCATTACAATAATACACTATCTCTAAATGCTACTATTGTGAAAGAATTTATGGTCTAACATACAAACATCACCAATTCATCTGATATGGCTCCGGTGGTTGTAGGGCGTTTCAACCCATGACCTAATTCAACCCATATACATTTTCAACCCATATAAATTAGTGAAGTTGTACGAATTTCAAATAAAACCCAAAATCCAAGTACATACTCAAGACTTCACTGGACGATGACTTCCTTTTCTCTCAACAGATTAATATATTTTAACTTCTGCTTTATTTGAATTGTATTCGGTATCCATTAATCTTCTCTGTTAAGTCCAGCAATTCTTGTTTCTTAGCAAATGTCATTCATTAATATAGACATATTTTATTTCTCTTTTTTTAATATTCAATGACATTTTGTAAAATCAAATCTATAGCTAAAACCCGAGAAAACGCAAATATTATATATACACATTTTATTTCATTTAACTAACGGATTTTTATGTTATTAAAAGTCTGAAGGGACAATAACTAATCACACTTCAATTAAAACTGGTTTCCTTCTACTCTTTTTTAGGATTTCAGAATCAGTTTTTACACTTGTGAACGGTCCTTTGAAATATTGCCCATCATAAAATCTCATTTATTAAATGTAGAGAGGGTTGATCCTGATGCTGGGAGCTCATTTTTCTTACGATAAAAACCACACCTTCATCAAACACTTGTAGTAGCCTATGTTGCAGCTTTTCTGAACTTCTTCTGAACAACTTTTATTTTATTTTATTAAACAAATATAAATCACGAAAATTTATAAAAACAAAAACTTCATCGATTAAGAACGTTGACATAAACTGTATTTTATAACTTTATAATTTATTGAAGTTTTTTAAATAATAATTATATTTTTTACTTTACATAAAAAAAGATAATCAATCATTTTGAAATTTGGCGATTCGAAAGCTTAAAGCGTTTTACCATGTTAAATGACAATATTGCTGATTTTTTTGCTTTGACTTACTGCCGTTTTATGCACGTATGTATATGGGTATGTTAAATAATTATGAAGGTTATAAAATATAAATTTAATCATTTCAATTAAGTTAAAAATAAATATAAGAATAAAAAAATACAAAAATTCGAAAGCCAATTAAAATTGTTCATTAATTTCGACGGACTTTCCGTCATCTTCAGAATTACTGATTTTTTAAAAAAAGTACTTATATACTGTCGGTAATGATTATGCAATCAAGACGTCTTCAATATATCATTTAAAAATCCTCAATAATGCACTCTCGACAACTTTATTGAGGTTTTTTAAATGATTTATTGATGACGTATTGATTTCATAACCATTACCGGTAGTATATAAAAATATAGAAAGGTAGTTTTAAAAATCGGTTTTAAAAAAATTGCCTACCCAGTCTATCCATTTCAAATGACCCCTAGTCAACATGTTAAAAAAAGCCCTGACATATACCCCCTTTCAAGATTGGTAATACATGAATGTTAATTAAGTAGTCTGTGGTGTCCTTAAAAACATCAACATTTTTTTGTGTTTAAACCAACTAATTAAAAATTAAAATGTGTAACAATTTTTGTAAATAAATATTTTTGTCGATATGAAGATTAATGTTTTTTTGTCAATTCATAAATTTTCGTATGAATATAAAAATGAAAACGAACCGCACCGCTCTGACTCGACAGCGAAGCTCCGCGATTGCATTTATGCAGCATCCGGGTCGTGGGTCAACGAGTCGTCAGGATAGTGCGCTGTTTCGAGTGATACTGATTATTAGGGGACCGGAGATGCGGTACTGGAAGCCGCAGTGAGTTGAACCGATGACCACTGTCCGTCGGGGCGCCAACCGGTGCCAATCACATTCGATCGAGGGCCAGTCGTCATCGAACTGGTCGATTTTTCCCGCACGAGAGACGGGTGCTGGCCTTCACAGCTCGATCCTGAGGCCTGTATCATGACTCGAAAGTTTCCTACTGAGTAATGTGTATTTGAAAATTTTTAAATGTTTTGTGGTGCCCATCGGCATTGAAAAAAACATTATTAATATTAATTAATAAAAACATTAATTAACTTAGTTTAAATAATATATTTATGTACACAATTTTTTGAATTAAATAAAGAATAAACAATCAAAATTATATCACATGTTTTCGTTTACTGATTTACATTTTATCAATACCTGCCAAAACTGCACACGTCTCGAAAGCCGCCGGATGTCAGAGAAAACCGGCTCGTCCGCACTGTCTGGACGCGATTGAGAGGACCGGCCGACTTCCAGAAGAGATCACGCATATAAAGTTATCCGGAGCGGGATCGAACTGAGAGACCGTCCAATCCATAATGCCGTTGATGTAGATTCTAGGTTAGTTAAGTCAAATTGTTGTGTTGCGTCTCTTTCTGTTAATAATGGGTTGTTATAATCGTTGTTATTAATCGTAGAAGATGCTCTAAAGTTGAAGAAGGTAAGTAATATGTGGAAATGTCATAGACATAGACATGTCAGGTAAACATGTCATCATATATTTTAAAATTTTGGTGACTGTTATCAAACTCATCTAATCAAACGATTTTCCTATAAATTTTAAAATATAAATTATAAAATATAAAATTATATTTTTGAAAAAAAATAATTTCTCGTTATCGGATAGTACGATTGGATACTAGCAATAGCTCTAAACTGTTACCTACCGGGTTATCATATTACATTGTCTCATCCAGTGTATTTGTATTGTTTTAACCACGTCTATATTTTCCTGACAGGTTGAGTCTTTTTCACTTCTTGTAGAGATCTTTTCATAAGTATCATCTTCTACTAGACTCTCCGGTACTAATCTCTGATCACGGTCCTTTGGAGTTGATTCGACATTGTTCACAGTATCTTTGATGCTTAGTTCCCTGCATGTTGGTGTCTCATCTTCATCTAGTTGGATCGATTGATTCACCGTCTCAACATGCATCTTGTCTTCCTCGTTGAGTCATTCCTCCTCAGGTTGACTGTCTCCATTCTCGTTATTCTTCAGTGCGTTCAAGTTGACATCTCTCCCTTTATAATTCTTTGCGACATTTGAGAGATATTTTCTCTCAAATGCTTATTCAATATCATTCACAAACTTGCTTATGCAGATATTCAAACGTAGTGAGAGATTGTCTGATGAAATCATAATAGCCCACCTATGTTCGAGTTCCTGAAACAACATCTCTCTGATATTATTAGGGAGCAGGTGTTGAACAGCAACTCTATCAGATATGAGCTCAACAAGATTTGCATAGTATTTCTCATCTTTACATTTTCTCAAGATTTCATCATATAGTTTTTTAACTTCAAATTCATAATTTTACACATCCAATTCATACTTTTGAATTTCAAATTCATACATTCGAGAAATTTAATTTTTTTATTTTGAAAACATTTGTTTAGATTCAATATTAGTCACAAAATTAAAAATTTTAAGGGAAATTATTTGTTTAAAATTAACGTAAGAAACAGAATGGATAGTTTGTCTACTGGAGAATAATGTTCATTGTATCAAGAAAATAGTCGGAGGAATTTACCTAAACCAAAATCTTCTTCAATGCGACCTTATACTAAAATCGGTTTAGAGCAAAAATATATTTTAATAAAACTTTATGAAGAAGAAAAAACTATAGCCGAATAAGGTGATATAGCAGGGATAAATAATACAACAGTTGCGCAAAAAATAATCCGACATTTAAAGGATAATAAGGTAATCTTAAATAAAAAACGCGGTGTTAAAAGAAAAATAAAAATAACTTCAGTAATATTGCAGAAAATTGAAGATATAGTGGAACAAAATCCGTGTTCAACTCTGAAAAATATCAAAAACATGATTTATTAAACCAAAAATGTTAATTTGAGTACTACTTGTGTAAATAATGCTTTGACGTTGTTAAGAATTGCATTGAAATGTGCTACAATCAATCTTGATCGGCTAAATTCTAATAGCGCAATTGCACAACGAATACCATATACATTAGACTTCTCCAAAAATGCACCGCAAACAAGAGAGAAAATAAATTTTATTGATGAGTCCGGTTTCAAGTTGAGCTATAAGGGACTCGCGGGGGCTCACGCGATATTTTTGTTAAATAGTTCTATGATTTGCGGGCCCCTTGTTCTTTTCGGTATTTACTTGTATTTTTTTCAAAATAAAAATATAATACCTTAAAATCATTTTCATTACATACATTTGTAGTTTTTTATTAAAATTTTTTTTTGAACTTGAATGTACATTGTTATGATATTGTTATTTTATTATATTGTACCTATTATTTGTTGTATGTATTATTAATATATATTTTGTTTTGTTTGAAATAAACCATTTAAACCATTACTAAACCATGATTTTGTTTTTTTATGTCAGTCGCAATGACAAATTGTTAGAGTACTAGTTCATACGATTAATGAGAAAATAAGAGCGATCCCCTTGTTAAAAATTTGATAGCTCACCACTGTTCGCAACTATCACCTTCGACGAACTAATGCTAGATCAAGAGTAAATACTGCTGCACATGGGATTGTTCCGACTTTTAGAGGACGAAATATATCTCTCATAGCTGTAATGAATATACAAGTAAATTATACATAAGGAAGTGATATCAAACTCATCTGTTAATTCAAACAATTTTTATTTCTTTTCTCGGGGAGCTATTTAAGAGATTAAATGATACTAGCATTACCGGAGCGTGGTTGGTATTTGATAATGCCTCCATTCATAAAACACAACAAGTACGAGGCATGGTTGTTGAAACCACTCATTCCTTAATTTTTCTTCCGTCTTACTCTCCAATGTTAAAGCCCTATGAAAAAGTTCTTTCTAAGACTAAACTTTCTGAGACAAATATGTTGTCGGATCCTTCAAACAATATGAATTTGAAAAATATTATTAAAACGTCTGTTGCAACTGTTACAACGGCTGATTGTAACAATTATTATGTAGACATGACGATGAATCTACCTTTGACTGCTACAGGACAACCATTACATTAAATGTTTTAATTTTTATGTTATGTTTAATATATTAGTTAATGCTTAAATAAATGTCTCTTTAAATTGAAATTTTTTGAAAATTAAAAATTTTCCCATCAATATAATTTGTTAATTTTTTTCACAATTTTTTGTAAATATTTTTTTCATATCATATTTTCATTATCATAAATAAATTCGTAGAAATATATATATATATATATATATATTTATAAATTATTATGTATATTTATATATATTTATATATATACCATTTTCCAGTCAATTACAACATTCTGTCAACCAATTAAAACATTTTATCACTCAATTACAATATTTGCATGAGTAATAGTAAATTATCTCATTGATAGCAAGTTTAACAATAAACGGGATATGATATTGTAAAAAAATATCAAATTCAACGGTGAATTCTGACATTTTTGTTCATTTTATTAGTGAATTGTGCACATACCTAATAAATGAACGTCATATGCCACATGCATGTTTAATTCTAGATAATGCAAAAATTCACTGAAGACAAAACATCGAACGAATAACATCCCAATTTAACTTTGATTTCGAAAGTATGAATTTGATGTGTAAATTTATGAATTTAGGGTTAAAAATCAATATACTTTTGAGGAGTGTTCCAAACTGTTCCTCCTTTTTGGAATCGGCCTCTTTGTTTTCTTATCATCTTCTTTTCTCTTCTCCTACCTCATATCTTCCTGCTTTCCACGCATTTCGAAGATATAAGTGCGGTTCTTTTCTGCAAAAGTCTTTAGTATTTCAACAATCTCCGGTGAGATGAGATTCTCGACTGGAATTCGCATCCTGTGACTCAATTCGTCTGCGGTGATACCACACACAACCTCCAGTGTGTTGTCTTCAACACTCTCTGTAAATGTCTTCCTGATTTTCCTCTTCAGACTCGACTTGTACTTGGATACAAACTGTGCAACCTCCTCCACCCGTATGGTACTTGGTTCCAACATGTTTATCCGCGTTTCAAGTGCAACAGCTCTCTGTCTCAACATCCTGCAACCATCCCTCAGTCGATGTCGTCGGTACAGCGATGTCACGAGTGACTCTGAGAGTGAATTTTGTAGCATTCTCCTTACTCACAATCTTCTGCTGTGCCAATTCAAATGCTAAATACGTTATTAGCTTTGTCCGAAATATCGGGTCTTCTAATATCTTGCACAGAATCTGTCTCTTTTCGGAATTATCCTTTATCCCTTTAACTGCAGTTACGTATGTCTTTCGTAAACCCGTGATATCATACCTGCACTTTATATAAATCTTCCCATTATCTTCACCATTTTTGAATGTGAAATCAACCTTCTTTACAGACCTTTTCTTTCTCTGTTTCTTTCTACACTGTTAAGAGATTCCAACCTGATTGAGTCGCTAGAGCATCTAATCAAGTTAGTTAACTTTGAATTGTGTTTTGCAGTCAGGTTTCCATGGAATATAAGTAGTTCTATTATGCTATGGCATTGCTTCATCATTGGCCAAAATAATTTCAAATTGATCCTCCTGAATGGATTATTGGTACATTTGTTTACAAAATCGTGTTCCATTGGCTTTTGCATTGCCAATGGATTCGAGTTTGAAAACAGCAGTTCATTTAATTTTTCACTAATGGATAATTTTGCATTCATCAGCATATTAAACCTAAACCCCAACAGTCGCTTTGTCTCAATCATATCAAGAATTTAAACTATACTTCGTACCACATATATTGCATTCTGTTGTGTATTTTGTTGTTCCTGATTGTGATCCATGTTTGAATTTTGTTGCGTATATTTTTCTGCTTGCATGTTGCCTATTTTTGCATTATTTTGTGTGTTATGTTGTGCCTGTTTGTGATTTATGTTTCTATTATTTTGTGTCTTTCCTTAAAATGGTGTGTGTGTTGAGATGCGTGTTTTGTTTATCAGTGTTTGTATTGTGTTGATGTGTTTGTGTTTGTTTGTTCAGCTGCTGAATAAGCAGCTGATTGTGTTTTCGTTCCTCTTCTTTCAACTTGAGCTCTTGTTGTTGCTTGTTGAGTTGCTTTACTTTTCCGGCAAATGTAAGTTCAATATTTGGGCTGGATAGACGCGATTCGTGCTCTGGAGCGATTAGAGTAATACTCTTTCCTTTCATAATCGCATCAAAAGTACACAGACATATGTATCCATTCCCCTAACCCCTCTTCGGCGTCGCTGGCCACTCCATCCCTTCTATAAAGCAGTGGGAGTGTATCCGAACGTAGAAACTTGCAAGGAATGTGTCAATGGCCCGCAGCAGGTGCCAACTTTTTTTATTATGATTTAGTTAAAAGATAAAAAAGATCACTTCATAATGGTACATTACACATAATTATAAAGAACTTCACAATATTATTATATTCTTTGTTGTGTGGCTCTCTAAGACCAACGGTGAATAGCACTAAGACGCAACTCTGAACGAACGCAACATTACAAATATAATAAATAATAGCCTAAATTACCTTGACTGACTGATTCTGTCGAGAACACTTATTCATTCTACTTATAGTTGTAAGTAGACGTTCTAATTTTTATTATTAAAATAAGAAAAATAAAACGATAAGAAATAATATTAACTAAAAATGATATAAAATGAAACTGATAAAATTATAAAAATAATAAATGATAAATCAGAAAATTTTAAGAATGAAAATTCAGCTTACCTGTTATACATAACGGGTCCTTTTCTAGTGTATGATTATTTATAGTAATTTTAATCTGTTTTTCGTTTTTTAAAACCACTACAGTTTTAATAAAATTTTAATAATAATTCTAATGAACTCAAAATGTGTATTTATTACTGTAAAAGTAATTCTAACGGAATAATGGTTCTTCTGTTAGAATTGCCTTTAACCAATAAATAAAAAATAAATTGTTTCAAAGTATTATATTTTTAACAAACAACATTAAGATGAAAAAAAAGATTGAACAAATTCACGACAAGAAAGTAGCTGATAGGGGAAATAAACAATGTTTACTCACAGTAATTGTTTGAGAATTAAAACTGAGAGAATCAAAATTGCTGAGAGATGGATGACGGTTTTGGGAAATTTTAGTTTTCTTCACTTGATATCAATAGAAATTTATTATAATCTGGATTGTTGCATTCTGGAGTGAATTAGTAAAGACGAAATTTTGATGGATAGAGGTAGAAATAGACATTGTTTGGGAGAATAATAACACTCGTCCTTCAAGTTACGTAAGTCTCATGAATAAATATTCCAACAACAAGCAAGTTATCACAGGCAAATTTACATAAAATATTGTTAATCTCGTAATTTAAGTTCGGTGGCTTGGATTGGAATTATTTATTATTGATCGATTATTGTTATTTATTGTCAGAAAATGAAATTATAAATATTTTTTATTAATTCTTCATATATTTAATTTTTTTATTATTTATTTGTTTTGGACCAAATGGTGTCCAAAAAAACTTTTATTTTTTTACAATTACAATGAAATTAATTGAATGTCAAAACCGTTTCTGTCCGAAAAGAGGCTTAAGTATTCAAATACAGCTTAGTAAAATCGTTTATATTGTATCGCGACATAAATAACGTTATCGTCCGTACAATTAGAAACTTAGTAATGTAAATAAACTGGGTTAAAATTATTTATCAACAATTATGATAAAATAAATATTTTTTGTTATCCAAATAATATTTTCATTTACATATTCACAATCTATTCTAAGTGACCTGGAAAAATAATATTTGCAAAAATAATACGGATAAAATAAATTTAAAAAAATAGATTTCGATTAAAAATTTTAAAAATAAATAAAAATAATTATTAATTAAACTAATTTCAACAATTATATTTCAAATACTCAAAGTAATTTCTTAAAACAAAATCAAGAGAAACATAAATCAAATTCTAAACGTGAATATAAAATATTTTTCATAATTTAAAAAGTAGATATGATTATATATTAAGTGCAATGATAATAATGTAATGTTTCTACCACCATATTCCAAAAGCCTGTATTATCTATTAAAAAAATTTATTCTAGAAAATACCCATTATTTGGGCTAACCACCTTCTGCCATCAGTCAACAAGCGAGTTCATATCATATTATTAGAGGTCAAAGTTATTGAAAGCAAAAAAAATCCAATTCTATTTTGCTTTGCCAGGAAATTTCATTATGACCTAAAATATGTTAATCTGCTGTAAAGATGTCTTAGCTTTACGGTCAATATGGCAATATCTTCACGCCAATTTCTACAATCTTTTCGTTGATCTTTTTTGCAATATGCTATCCTACTATTCCGTAAAACAGTAAAAATGATTTTCTGCTTATCAATGAAGCTCATGTTTCAGGTAAAATTATGTGAACTATAGCAGCCTGAGCACAAAAGTTTGCGATGAAGAATATAACCGTAATGGAAGAAACCAGACTTTCACCAATATTTTTCTCATTGAATATATTATTGTTATATATTATTTTAAATCTAAAACCGGAAATTCGAATTATATTTTATATTCGAAACCGTTTTTTTATTTTATAACCGAAACCGTTGCTGCCTAGACTAAGGAACCGGGAACCAATGAAAAACGTTTCAAGGGTATCAGGGACCCACTGCGACCGTTGCTAGGGTACCAATGACCAATCAGAAGCGTTTTTAGATAATCACGACCGTTGCTATGGTGATCGCGACCGTTGCTATGGTAACCGGAACCGTTTCCATGGCAACGGGCTACCCCCCGGGGGAGAGGTGGTGTCGAATGCCTATTTTCCCCTACTACATATATATTGAATATCTTATATACATGTATATTATATACAAGCACTATTTGATCACAATACATTAAGCACAGTTCAACTGTTTCTGGGGTGTTTTACAAGTTATATATTATCTATTTCTATTATTATAATATGGTTATATATCACATCATTAACTTAATTTATCACTTTTAATGTAAATTTTTAATGTATCACTTGTAGTAAATAGACAAAAGGCGGGAATTTGAATTTTGAATTGAAGATTCATCAAATAAAGAACAAGACGGGACTTAAGTAAATTTTAACACTTTCAAATTAAAAAAATATATAAATTATTTCTGCGAAGAGCAAATTCAAACTAACTCCTCATAGACACCATGAGCGTGAGACTTTTAGTGCAAGATTTAATGCGATAAAATGAAAATTGTACAACTTTTTCTGTAATTTTACCATAAGTTTACTAAAAGATTTCCTATTTTCCATTTAAAAAAACATAAATTTGTCGTTTGAGGCGAAAAGTAATCCATAATTAATTCATGCTTCAGGTTGAATCATTTTTTATTAAAACAAGCAAAACAAAAGTTTCCAAAAACAATATTAAATTGACAAAAAATTAGTACGATTCTTTTAATGTTGTAACAATAAAAAGGTTAAATACATTTTTTCCATTTAATACTTAATTAATCAAAAAATAATTTTTATTAAAATCGTATTAATTTACATAAAAACGTTTACATATGAATATTTTTGAAAAATAAAAATGTCAATCAAGTCAATTTGTTTTATTATTTTTAAAAGGATAATTTATACCTCATAATTAAAATAAATAAGTAATAAATCACAAAATAATATTTATCGGTCCTCATAAAAATAGAGAAGGAAATGTTACATGAACCATCCGACCTATTCAGTATAGATTCACAAATTTGTCCAAAAACCATTTGATAAAATATAAAATCGGTATAATAATTAATTAGAAATTTTTAAATTCGTTACATTTTTCTTTTTTGTTAATTAAATTCCAATATTTTTATTCAATTATGTTTAAAATTTTACCTCTTTTTTTCGAATGTAATGTGAAGGAACACGTTATAGAAACATTTTCTATTAATATTTAATACATTTTAGAAAGAAAAACAATTTGTCTTGTAGAAGATTAATGATGTCCTTTTAGGGAAGCTGTTTTAAGGATTATTATTGTACTACCCAAATTCATATGTATTAAGAACACTAATATGATTTTAAATACATTTATGGATTTACATTTATTTTAAGTCTTATTTTAAAACTTTTATTAAAATATATCAATTGTTATGAATGTATACATTTTTTTAAATTTTTATATAAGTATTTAATTTTTGTTGGTTTTCCTTTTCAGATCGAATCGCCACCATGGCAATTCACCACAAGACTTTCGTTCTTGATTGATTAATTTTAATTCGGTTTCCAAACCATTAATTATTCCAACAAATTTAAATTTCAAAATAATTTTAAATTATTTGAAAAATTATTTGAAACAAATTATTTATGATATATTAATTTAATTTTAAAGTTTTTGTTTACATTTTTAAATTGTCCGAATAATCCGGTGGTTTAAAACCTTCAAAATATCTTCCATATGGGTGGGAGAAACACAATCCTAAAATAACATACAATAAACACCATTCGAAAATATTTCTCACAATATGTAAATAATTATTTGTATTATACTCGTAGATTAACTAATTTGATATTTTATGATAATCAAATATAATTTTTTTAATAATTTGAAGAAATCAAACAAAAATTTTAAATAATAAAAATTTTATTTACATTCGAAAATTTCTTCTCTAATTCAAAAGAATTCGGACACCTACCTGATATTTCCGTAAATAATCCCTGGAATATCTTTCGGAAAATCGTATTTTTTTATTATTTTCGTCTGGGCTTATTTTCAGAAGAATCCCGCACATAATTTTCTAAAATCTACTATAATTTCTTTTCAGAAAAAAGTAATTTCAAGAAATTTTCCGAAAATAATCCCAGCTAAAAATAAGCTAATAGGCTTATTTTCGGAGGAATGTGGTACTATTTAAAATCTTGTAGCATCACCCTTTGCTTTTAAAATGTCTTCCATTCTACTATTAATTAAATTATATTAATCATGATATTCCTCATTTCTAAAATTTTATTCTTTAAATAAATTTTATTATTTTAATAATTCTAAAGGTAGTTCATTCTTTAAAAAGGTTTTGCAAAGTAACTCACTATATAAAAGAGGTTAGCGACCTCTGGTTTAGTTTTTTGAAATTGTATCAACGTTTTGACGCTGGATGAAAGTTTTAATTTGTTATATTTGTTTTTGAATTACATTGTGGTCTTCTTTTTTTCATTATAGTTTGAAAATTTAATTAACAGATTTTTAATTGTAACAAACATATTTTCCACCGAGGCCAGCGCAATACTCAGTTTTAACACTTACTTTGGGTGTTATACGTATTTCCATCAATGAAATAAAACATTCACAAGGTTCTAACAAATTTTATTTTAAACAATATTTATTACTTATTAGAGGTTCTAGGGACATCGTCAAAATTATTACTTTAAGATATTTCTGACATCAAAACTTTTATTATCAAAACAAACTAAAATGTTTAAATCTATTATTTAAACAAACTTATTATTTTTTTTAGAAACAATTTGTTTCTTAAATCTTAAACCGATATAAATAAAAATACTTATAAATATTCATATTTGATTATTTCATTACTTTTATAAGTCAATTTTAAATTACGATAACATTTTAAAATTATTAACAACATCAATATGAGTTTACAAACACTTTTGGATGCTGTGCTGACAATGAATCCAAATTTGACTCAAAATGAGAGTCATTTATCAATGGCTACACATTTTATTACTAAAAATGGAACAAAAATGTAAGGATTAACTTTAAATGCTCTGTGCTGCTCAAAATTTATTTAAAGAAACATTTAAAATGAACTTTCCATAATTTTTTTAATATAATTTTGACTGAGTTGTTATCTTTTTATGTTGTATTACTCTTTTTTGTTTTCTATATTATTCAATGAAAATACAGTATTATATTTTATTTTGATATTTATTCATTTTTCCCTAGAATTCTCTAGAAATCTTATTTCTTTTTTCTCTTCTCGAAAAATAATTAAGTTTGAGAAATGAGGATCACTATGTAAAACATTTACTTTTAGCATTAGAAAAAGGTAAATCAATTGTTAGGTTTTGCTTGTTCTTTTTTGCTTGTTCCTTCGGATAAACCCTGAAAAGTGTCAATTCATGGTAGAAATGACAAAATTTTTAGGATATGTCGTGAACAAAGACGGTTAAACAAAAATTAAAGCAATCGACAAATTTCAAAATTTTTCATGCATTAATTATTTAAGAAGTTTCTTTGGGCTAACGAACTATTGTAGATAATTTTTGAAGAATTATGCAAAATATTTAAAAATACTGGAAGGGCTATGTGGAAAAGATAAAGATAAAAAATTGACATGGACCAAGAAATGTGACGAAGCATTTCAGACATTAAAAGATAAAATGATAAAAATACCGATCCTAGCATATACAGATTTCGAAAAGGAGTTTATACTGGATACAGACGCCAGTTTTGATACAATCGGGACAGTACTTGCACAGAAGGATACATACGGAAGGGAAAGAGTAAATGCATATGGATCCCATAAGATGATCAAACATGAACTTAGATACTGTTTTACAAGAAAAGAATTATTGGCAATCTATTGCTTTACCCCACACCTCAAACATTTCTTATACAGAAAGAAGTTTCTACTTAGAACGGACCATAATGCCATCACATTCATGATGACAACGAAGAACCCAATAACTCCACAATTTCAAACTTGGATAAACTTCCTAAGTGGACTAGACATGAAAATGGAATACCGCAGGGCGAAAAACACACTAATGCAGACGCAATGTCAAGAAATACATATGAACTATGTGTACAATGTCGAACAATGCATGATGACGCAAAAAAGGAAAAAGTTAAAACTAGAATATTTTCATTAACTGAAGATTCAGAAGAGTTCATTTGGCAGGCGAATAATAAAGAAATAGAACAGATTAAAGAAAATATTAGAATGGGAAAGACAAAAGAATGGCTACTGAAAAACAATATCGTGACGACAAGTGACAACAAATATTGGATCCCTATGAAGAATAGAACAGACTTTATAGAAGATATATATATATATATATATATATATATATATATATATATATAATTTTATTCCATGCAGGAAGTAAGAAAGTATACAATTACATAAAAGATGATTTAAATATCAATGAAATAAGACAACAGATAAAGAAAATCGTACAAAGTTGCGAAAACTGTCAGAAAAGGAAGACGCTGACAGCAAAAACGAAATACAAACACAATCTGCCGACGAACCATTTAAAAAAATTGACATGGACTTTTGCGGACCTTTCAGAAGGACTATGAATGGATACCAATACAATTTTGAAATAATCGATCAATTTATTAGGTACATCAGCTTGACCGCAGGGGTACACCAAGATGAGAAGACTTCACGAAAGGTCTTATTAGATAAATGGATATGGAAATTCAGACTATCAAAAAAGATACACATTGATAGAGGGAAAACTTTCGAATCAGCATTCTTTAAAGAAACGACGAAGAAATTTAAGATGGAGATAGTCTACTCAAGCCATTATTGCCACAACACTAACTGGATCATAGAAAAACAATTCAGAACAATAAGAAACGCCATAAATATACGATTAAAGGATGAAATGCATGGAGATTGGCTAGAAATGTTGGCAGAAATAAAATTCATGTTAAACGGTACGATCCAAGCGACAACTGGAATATCTCCAGCCGAGATTGAGATAAACAACCTTTTGATATTAAAAGAAATAGAAGTAATCGTTAATCAAGAGAAAACTTTTATTTATTGACAATTGACAATTACAATAACAGTTTCAAATATTACACCACAAATAAGTGAATATTTAAACACGAAAATAGGCAAATGGAAGAACTATTTGGGATGTGCGATTATCACGCTGGATGTTACTATGACAGTTATTAGANGTTTGTTATATACGAATCTCAACAAACATATTATCAATCCGTAACGAATATCTGCATACGGGACATTGATGGAGCTTTCTCGAACAACTCCCACAAAATATGTGACCACAATCGATTCTTATTTTAATTGGTTCAGAACAGCAAATAATACACATCTTTTTGGATATTTTGACATTTCCTTTTTTATTTTGTTGCAAATACTGATATCGTTTAACAATGCTTTGGTAAGGCTTTTCTAAACAATTTCTTTTGATCGGACCCATCAAGGCAAATAATTTAACACACTGTGTCAATCGTACATTAGTTTTTGCATCATTGATAAACTTAATATAAATATTAATAAAACTCGTGTTGCTATCCATATATAATCTCAAAGCCGAATCTTGAATATTTCTAAGCAGTTGTGATTTATCCAAAGAAGAAAAATTTAAACATTCAGAATAAGCAATCATGTTTGACGATAATATTACCTGACCACTAGTGAGAAGTGTCATTTGTTCTTCCGTGACTTTGAGATTGATATTCTTCTGGAGAAGCATTTCAGCAATAGATAAATGGTTCTCCAAATCAACTAACTGTAGAGGAGTTTTATTCCCTTTATTCAGAAATTCAAGATTACAATTTTTTTCAATTAACAATTCAACTATTTTTTGATGTCCACTTTTACAAGAAATATGAATTGGAGTATCATTATTATTGTTTCGGACGTTTACTTTACATTTCTTATCAAGAAGTAATTTAGCTATTTCTTCATTTCCATTCCAACAAGCATTATGAATTGGAGTATCATTATTATTGTTTCGGACGTTTACTTTACATTTCTTATCAAGAAGTAATTTTACTATTTCTTTATTTCCATTCAAACAAGCAAAATGAATTGGTGCCTCGCTTTTATTGTTTTTTACTTCTATACTACAATTCTTACCTAGAAGTAATTTAACTATTTCTTTTTTTCCCTTCCAACAAGCATAATGAATGGGTGTGTTCCCATATTTGTTTTGAACGTTGACATTACAATTTTTATTGAGAAGTAATTTAACTATTTCTTCATTTCCACTCCAACATGGTCTATGAATTGGTGCATCGTATCGATTGTTTTGTACGTCTAGATTACAATTCTTATCGAGAAGTAATTTTACTGTTTCTTTATTTCCATTCCAACAAGCAATATGAATTGGAGTATCATTATTATTGTTTCGGACGTTTACTTTACATTTCTTATCAAGAAGTAATTTTACTATATCTTTATTTCCATTCGAACAAGCCAAATGAATTGGTGCCCTGCCTTTATTGTTTTGTACTTCTAGATTACAATTCTTACCTAGAAGTAATTTTACTATTTCTTTATTTCCCTTCCAACAAGCAAAATGAATTGGCGTGTTTCCTAATTTGTTTTGTATGTTGACATTACAATTTTTAACAAGAAGTAATTTAACTATTTCTACATTTTCATTTCGACAAGCATCATGAATTGGTGCATCGTATTGATTGTTTTGTACGTCTAGATTACAATTCTTATCCAGAAGTAATTTTACTATTACTTTATTTCCATTCCAACAAGCCATATGAATTGGTGTGTTTTTATCAATATTTTGTATGTCTACATTACATTTCTTATCAAGAAGTAATTTTACTTTTTCTTCATTTCCATTTAAACAAGCAATATGTATTGGTTTATTATTATATTTATTGTTTATGTCTGTTTCCCAAAAATATTTAAACATTATAAATAATTATAAGTTGTGTCCATAATAATTATTAAAGCTTGAGACTGTTAAATATTATGATTCTATTTCTCTAAAATTTAATTGGCTATTATAACCTAAATGATTTTTAAGGATAATTTTAAAATATATTTTAATATTATAGTGCTTTTTATCACATTTTTACAGTTTCTTAATAAATGTTCAACGAAAATATTTTCAAAATTTATTAAAAAAATAATTATTGATATAAATAAATTAATTTGTTATCATGATCAAGGTAAAAGTAAAAATGTTATTTTTGAGAGATTGTTTTAAGAAAAATATTTTTAAATAATTTTTGTAAAAAGTTTAAAATATTTCATCCATCGAAAATTGTACTGTGAAAAGAAGAGATTCAATTTATTATTAAATTAAAAAAATAGATCTTGATCTTAGTTCAATACTTTTCATTCTGTTTTTTTTTCAAATGGGCCACTATTGATTATTAGAAAATATTAATAAAAAAGATTTTGATATTTTATCAAATGACACGATAATGATTCAAATCGATTTAAATTATTAGGATCATTAAATGTTTAAAGTATTAAATTATGTTTTTTCTGATGGAACAATTTCAGAAGGATTTATGAAAATAAAGTGATATATATTCTATCATAAATCTTAAATTAAAACGAATCTTTAAAAGTATTTTACAAAAGATAAAATAAATGTAGAGTCTTTTTTATATAATACTTAATGAAAATATATATATTTTTGAATAATAAAAACAAACGATTGTGAAAAATAACTATCGGCGAATTTATTATTAAAAGGAAGATGGAAATTAGTTTGAATTTGTTTGTAATAAAAATGTTTTATTGTGATATTATGACTGATAATATTGGCGCCACTCAGAATATTAAATTGTGACAATAATATTACAAAAGTGTATTATAAAAATATTTAAATGATTAAGATTTAGTAGCTTTTACTATATTTTGGTAAATATTTTTCTAAAATGGTGCAGATTAATTACGACTAGTTAATGAGGTTCCGTATTTTTAATTTTTAACAAAATATTTTTAATATTTGACGGTTTATTTTTATTAAGGATAAATGATGTTTTGATATCTTTATATTTTTGTAACGATTTTCAAAACATTCATTTATGTTTAGATTGAAGTTTATTTTCCAATAAACTTCTTTGAAATTCATTATTAAATATTACCACCTTTTAAATGTATCATTAAAGAAAAAAAGAAAGCAATTTAATAAAAAAAATCAATTTAAATATTTTAAGCTTGAAAGAATGATGTAGTTGAATTGAAGTTGAATGTAAAGTAAACTAAAATTTAAAAAATCATTCTTATGATCTAGTTATTATTTCTAAATTTTTTTAAAATATAAAGTTTTTAAATTTTCCATTATTAAATAAACGATTTTCCTTTACAATTAATTGGGATGCTCAAGTAATCATTTTATATATCTATTAAAAGAAACTTTCGAAATTTTAAAAATTTTATTTCAAAACTGTTGTAATATCGCTTTTTAAAAATTGAATTATAATAAACACGTTACTAAATCGATAAATAAAGATTTACATATTATTATCATTGATTATCAATTTTTTTTATATAATTTTCTCATTAATTATTATTTTAATTAATTGTAAAATTTAAATATTGATTTCTACAGTTTTATTGAAGATTGCAAGACATTTATTAAAGTTCAAATAACCCTCTATTTTTCAAACTTCTTCTTAAGAAAGATAAATTCAAACAAACATTTCTCGAAATTTGGTTTTCAAAATAGAAAACAACTGACTGATTGCGAATAATTAATTGTTTTTAAATTTATTAAATTTATTAATTTTTTAAGTAATGAATATTTGAAAAACAATTATGATTGTTTTTAAATTATTTTTTAATTAATTAATGATTATTTTAAATTGAATATGTGATTATTTTTGCAATAAAAATAGGAATATTCTGAATAATACATGACTAAATAGGTTCCCAGTCTAGATAAGAAAAACAAAGAAGTTTGTAGAAATGAAACTTGATGCATCCATTTCAACATCTTTCAATGACTTTTTTGAAAAACGTTTAATCTTTGTTCTCAAAAAGGACCTCAGTTTCAGAAATAAGCTCTTGGTTTGAGCGAAATCTCTTCGTAATATACATTTTTAAATTCGTCAATAATTGACTTCAATTGTCTAACTAGAGATATCATGCTTAAAAAAACCAGTCTCAAACATAATATAAAACTCATCCAACAATCACTCAACATCATTCAAACATTATTCCAATATCCATCACAGTAATAATAGGCATTGATATAATTTTAACACATTTTTAATATTAGCTTTTATTTGACTTATGCTTATTTTTATAGCCCATAATAAAATTAGTAGTACCAGCAAGAAAAAACCGTCAATATTCGGATGAATATTTTAAATTTGGCTTCATATCTGCCGTTCCTGATGGGCGGAGTACTTTTTGTCTTTTATTCCAGCAATTCATGACAATCAAATCAATGAAACGAGGTCGTCTTGAGGTGCATTTGAAGGCAAAGCACAGTGCTCATATTAATTCAGATTTAAGTTACTTTAAAACTTTAAAGAAATATTTTGAAAAAAGAACAATATTAAAGTCTCTATTTACTGCTCATAATTCAACTAATATTCGTGTTCTTGATGTTAGTTATCAAACATCTTTATTCATCGCTAAAATTGAAAAAAATCTCACTATAGGAGAGAATTTAATAAGACCCTCAATATCAACATTTCTTAAAACCGTTTTTGAAAAAGATTACAATGATGTAAACGCTATGGTATTCAGCAACAATACTGTTAGCATAAAAATAGAGTGGAGATGTTGAAAAACAAATTTTTGAAAATCTGAAAACAAGAGAATTATCAGAGTCAATGAATTAATCAACTTTTAGATACAGTGGAGTAGTATTGAGAACTAAGTAAGATATATTGATAAGGGCAACACTCGATCCACCAGGATTGGGTAGAACACATGGATAATTCAAATGGCGAATGGCGGTTTAAACATTTTGTATGTTTCATAGGGGTACATAAAACTTTTATAAAGGTAAAGGTAGGGTATGGCTCAAAAAAGGTTTGGGAAACACTGCTCTTAAGCATCTTTTTGAAGTGTGAAAAAATCTATTAAGTTTTCCCGGTCCATAATGAAAATAATTTTTTTTCAAATTTCTTCTTATTATTATTTATTTGATATTGATATATATCGATTTATTTATACCATTATATGGACTACGAGATTACAAAGGTTGAAATCCGTGTGTTGCTGCGTCACTATTGGAAGAAAGGCTTGACAACACGAAATGCTACCAAGGCATTTGGTAAAGTTGAAGGTACACAAACGGTCGGAAAAAGTACGGCAATTGATTGGTTCAAGCGTTTCAATAAAGGCAACTTTGACTTAAATGACAGTCCTCCTTCTGGACGACCAACAAAATTGGATGACTATGACTTGCAAGCAGAGTTGGACATGAAGCCTTCGTCAAGCACTCGCGATTTGGCATTTAAACTTGGAGTTGGCTAGTCAACCATACATTGGCATTTGAAGCAGTTCGACTTTTTACACAAGAAACCGCGTCAAGATACACACAGGCCGATAAAAGAGTAAATTTGCTGACAACAACTACAGAACCCACGAGATGACCACTTTTAGAAACGAATTGTGACGTCGGACGAGAAGCAGGTCTACTTGGTGAACCACGACCGAGACAAGAGATGGGTTCGACCGGGTCAAGCAACGCCGTCAGTTTCAAAACAAGATTTATTTGGTTTGAAAATCATGTTGTGCATGTGGTAGAACTTTGATTTTATAAGTAAATACAAATATTAAATAATCAATATTACAGAAACTCCGGCGTCACACGGCTCATTTTAACAAATATATTGAAGAAGCCTTACAAAATTAGGAACAACATGGGATAATAAAGAGATGCTCGTCCAAATGGAACACACCAATGGTTTGTGTTTGGAAGAAGGAAAAGAAAGAAATTCTGTTATTTCTAGATTTTAGACCGTTAAATTAAGTTACTGAGAGACATGGCTGCAAAACAATGCAAATTACTTCCTTTGTAACTTGGAGTTACAACACAAGACAGTGAGTTAATTTTTGAGCGGCCTTGTTTACGGCGACAAAACAAGTTAAAATTTGATTTATCAATCCAAATAATTGTCCTATTTAGACATCGAGTAGACAACACCAAGATGAGAAGACTTCACGAAAGGTCTTATTAGATAAATGGATATATTGAGAACGCTTCATTTGTTTTCTTCAAGGTTCATGTTAGCAACTGCAGGCCGAACATCCTTAACTGAAATTAACTCACAATCTAACCAGTTTTTGATAGTGTTGATGCACACTCTAATACCGAATTCCTCTACTAGACGATCGACACACTGTTTTAAAATTATTTGACAGTCTTCCTCAATCCACTGTAACAGACTGTCGACAACTTCTTGTATCTTTTTAGTTTTTCTGCACCCTCCTTTTAAAAGTGGCTCATTTTGATTGTTGTGAATCCAGTCGTAAGCTGTTCTTGTATTTATTTCATAGAGTTTGCAAGCTGACTTCCAATCACCTCCATTCTCATAGAGTTCTAAAATTTTTCGCAGGCACTACTGTCATTTTTATTATATTTTCCGCGTGGCATGATGATTGATATTTTTTATAAATTGATTAAATATTAAAACAAATATATATTTTTGCTGGGGTTTCAAAATATAAATTTAAATGTTTGATCAAAAAGTTTGTAAAAAATTAATTAAGAAAAAAATAATTCTCTGTTAAAAAATCAATAATTTTCGATTTACATTATTTTAATAAAATTTGTATAATATTTGTAAATATTTTTACATTTGTTTTAGCTAACTAATTTTCAAGGTTAGAAAAAACTAGTATATAAACAATTATTATTTCAGTATTATTCATACAAAATTTCGGACAAAAATTATACTTGCAGACCCTACTAAAAATTTTAAACTTCAACATGTATTACGGTAATCTTTTTTATTTAATTTTTGTTAACCAATCTGGTATCCTGTAAAGGAGAAAGATTGAAGTTTGATTTTCAGATATCGCTCGCTCAAAATTGATATTGATTTGTATTGATTGAGTGTGCTTCAAACATTTGATTTACTGATAAAGTTTCGATTTCAGTTTTGTGCTCAAGTTGTCATTTGCAAATAAAGTTTATTAAAAGGAATTGTGTTCATTCTTCATATATGATTGTTGGAAGAAACCTTTTGGTCAATTTGGAGTCAGATTAGTAGTTTAATATAAACAAAGATAGAATCGAGATTTAATTGTAATACCCAACATAATATATTTGGTGAGCCCGACTATTTAATTCAAAATATCTTTCTGAATCAATTGAAGCACAATCATTGTGAAGATTCTTTAGAATAAATATATTAAAGATTATTTTGCTGAGTATTGGTCGAATTATTGAAGAAAATATTTAAAAGTGTCGAGATATTATTTAAGGAATAAAAAACTTGGAAATAAAATCATGATTGAAGAAAATAGAGAAGTAAATAACGATTTGGCAAGCTTTCAAAGATTACCTGTGAATCAATATGGAGGAGATCCAGTCGATTTTGTTGATTTTATGACTGATTACTATATGCACGCATCGGCCTATGGCTAGTCAGACAAAATAATGATTCAAAGATTACCTTTGTATCTAAAAGGTGCAGCTCGTGAAGCTTTTAATCAAATTGATAAACGTACAGTGGTCGAATGGTCAAGAATAAAGGATGCCCTGGCTGAAAAATTAATCAATGGAGATATCGGACAAATTTTACGAAAGAGATTCTATACAAGAGTGAATCAGTTAGTGAATTCGCTTTTCATCTATCTACGCTAGCAGAAAAAGCTTTTGGCGAAAAGAAAAAGTGGTCGGAACAAGCAAATAAACTTGTAGAGAATCAATTTTGGTCTGGAATTCAAAGTCACTTAAAAGCAGCACTGAGTCTGGTTGAATATGAAAATTTTGATGAATTAGTGAAAAAAGCTATGAGAATTGAAATGAATTCAAACATTGGTTAAACTCGGCCAGTTTTCACGACTGAAATGAAATCGTTTGAACATTCACCCAAATCAATTATGAAAAGAAGTGAGTCTGAAGATGAAAGTGATGGTTATGTTTCTCTTAGAATGCAAAGATCCCAACAAACAGATGAAAACATAAGGACAAAAAATCAATATTTCCAGAATAACAATAAAAATAACGGAAACAGAAGTCCTAAGTTTACCAGATCAAACAATTTCCAACAAAATGATCGCAGAAGATTTAGAAATGACCAAAAACATTTTGACCAAAGGATTTCAAGATGCTATAATTGCAACAAAGTTGGTCATCTTGGTAGTCAATGTTGGTTTAAACAACAATCAAATCCACCAAATATTAAAACTTGCTTCAATTGTGGTAAACAAGGTCATACGTCGAATGTTTGTAGATTTAAAACGAGATCGTTAACACCGTCACCGCAACCTGACAAAGTAAATTTGAAAGGCCAAATTCAATGTGAAAAGTGCAAAAAATACGGACATGTTGCAAGATCATGTAGATCTAATATAAAACAGTCATCACCATCAATTTTAAAGAAACAAATTAAATTCCAGGATAAACCTGTCGATGTTGGCTGTGTATCTTCAGNTGAGGATAGTACTAATGCTATAAAATATGAATTTGATGAGTTAAAAACTCAATTTCACAGATTATCTGCTAGAGTAGATGAAACGTCTAATAAAACATCTATGGTTAATGGTTTGAAATATAAGAATATTAAAAGAAAATCAGATAAGTCAAATGTTGAAGAAATTAAACAGAAACAAAGCTGTTCGAAAATTGATGATTTAAAATTGGATAAACTTAGAATTAGTATAAATCGTTTATCAAATCAAATAGATTTAAATAAAGAAGGTACTAAGAAAGCATATAATTATGCAGCAAAGATTGCAGGAATGGAAGTTACTACAGAGAAAACTGCAAATTTATTAAAATTGTTATCAAATTATTTACATGATAATGACAATTCAAAAAGTAAAATAAAGTTATTAATGAAAAATCTTGGAAGAGAATTAAGACAGATTTTAATATTAGAAAAACTTGAAATTATGATTAACAGTTGCGGAAGAGAAATTACTATGGTAGATTTATCACCACGTAGTATGGTTAAGGATATAAAAGATTTGATAGTTAGTAAAATGGAAGTTGAAAATTTTATTTTGATCTTTAACAATCAAGCATTGGAACAGGATGAATATTTAATAGATTATTGAATATTACCTTCATATATTAATAATGTGGAATTTAAAATACAAGAAAAGGATATTGAAAAGAAATATGAATTAGAAACTGAAATTCGTATAAAAGATGTTGCACTGAGATTAATTAATGAATTTAGATGTGATTATCTTGATGATGAATACATTATTAAAGAACATATCAAGAACATATCTTCTATCATGTACTTTTCGCACGACTTTATATAACCCTTCATATCTTCCTTGATCTTTTGTTCTAGATTCTACTTTTACCAATACATCATCTCCTGGGAAGAATTGTCTTCGTGTGATAGGCTCCCTGTCCCGCTCATATTGAAATGTCTTGCTATTTCTTCCATCCAATTTCTCCCTGCTAATGCGTCTTCCGAAAATGATTTCAGTTGGACTCATCCAGATAGTCGTCTGTAATGTGACATTTAAGGAGAACTCGATCTCCGGTAGAATCTCTGCCCAGTCGGAACTTCTTCTTTCATGCAATGTTGCATTTATCAATTCTCTCACTGTACGGAATTGTCGTGCAATTTGTCCGTTCGTGTTATGATGATATGGGTTGGAGAATCTAATTTCAAAATTCTGTTTCTCTGCGAACTCTTTCATCTTTTTTGATTCAAAAACCTTACCGCAATCCACATTCATCGCCTAGGGAGAACCAAATTTCAGTATGCAATTCCGCATTGTTCTTTTTATTATCGACTCTTCATCTTGTTTCGATATTGCTAATAATGTAATGTATTTACTGAACTGATAAATGATGCCTAGAATATATTTCTTTTTCCCAGAAGTCTCCTTCAACGGTACACAAATTTCCACATAAATACATTCAAAAATCTCGGCAGCTTCTAATTTTATCGTGTTCTCTTTTGTTTTTGCCGTATATGTTTTATATTTTTGGCATGATTCACAACTACATACAATCTCTTTGATCTTACCTTTCAGCTTGTTAAAACCCTTACAGTCTCTTAATTAATACTCAACTTTTCTTGCACCCGCGTGTGCCAACATCCGATAGGTTTCCCAGATAATATCTTCGAGTGGCTTTGTGGTTCCATCTTCTGATACAACATCCAGTGCACGTGTCTTGATTTTTTCTTTCTTAGCTTCTTCGTGTTGCATCAAACATTACGTACATGTGTCACAATTCATCCTTGAAAGCATATCAGCATTCGTGGGCAAAGATCCTTTTCGAAATTCTAATTTCATATCCAGACTGCTCAGATAGTTAATCCACGTTTGAAACTGCGATGTAATTGGTTTCTTAGTGTTCCGCATAAACGTGATTGCTTTATGGTCGGTACGCAAAGTAAACCGTTTACCATACAGAAAATGTCTAAAATGGTTACAAAAATAATACATGGCAAGCAATTCTTTTCTTGTAACAAAATAGCCCTTCTCGTGGCTATTCATTGATCGCGACCCATAAGCTACAACTCTTTCCTTTCCTTGATCGTTCTTCTGTGCTAACACGGCTCCAATGGTGTCGAAACTAGCATCCGTATCTAGAATAAAATCTCTTTTCATGACTGGAAAACACAATACCGGGCTTGTAATTAATGCATTCTTCATCTCTTCGATTGCTAACTCTAGCTCGCTTGTCCAATTGAGTTTTTTATTGCTATTCGATCCGCATAATTGTTCTAATACTCTGGTTATCTTTGCATACTTTTTTATAAATCGTCGATAATAGTTACAAATACCCAAAAAACTGCGTAAGTTTTTAACACACTTTGGCTTCCCAAACGTTCTTATTGCTTCAATCTTAGACGGGTGCGTTTTAACACCGTCTTCGTTAACTATATGTCCAAGGAATTTGATTTTCAGTTTCAACAATTGACATTTTTCTGGGTTCACCCGCAATCCTGCTTTCCTAATATTATCTAAAACTTGATTCAAAACAATATAATGTTGCTCCCGATCTTTTGTGTATACAAAGATATCATCTAAGTATACAGTGGCACCCTTGATTCCTCCGATTACCTTTGTCATCATCTCTTGGAAAGTTCCCGGTGTAGCCGCTATACCAAACGGCATACGAGTAAAATAATACAGTCCTTGCTATGTAGAAAGGGCCGTTTTCTCCTAAGATTCTTCGTCCAGCTCAACCTGATAATAAGCATTTCCAAGGTCAATCGAGCTAAAATACTTTGCGCCTCGTAAAGCATCCAACATCTCATCAACATTGGGCATCGGAAAAGCTTGTCTCTCCGTTATTGCATTTAAACGTCTAAAATCCAAACAGATACGAATATCTTTTTTCTCTTTTTTCCACACACAAATTAATGGTGTGTTCCAAGGTGAATTACACTTCCGAATGATATTATTATCATACAAATTTTTTATAGTCTCCATGATTTTTTCTTCGAGATNCATTGGTTGACGAAAAGGTTTTTAATTAATTGGCTCTCCATTCGTCTTAATATGATGTTTTGCTAAACTGGTACATCCGATATCCCATTTGTCAGCCATGAATACTTCTGCCTGATTCTGAATGACCTCTAATAGTTTTGAATCTACTTTACCAATGAAATCTAATGCTCTTTGTAATCTCTCTCCTGGCCTTATCACCCTGCCGAATTTCAACTTGATGTTACACACATTTCCACGTGCTTCTCTTCATGCATTATTGTCTTGAGATTTTTTCTTCATTATCATCAAATGTGCGTTCTTCATCTTCGTTCATTGTGTTGATTTTAAATTTTCGATCATTGTTCTGCATTTTCGATCTTCCATTGTCGTAACCAGTATTCTGTTTGCTAGAGT
>MQRK01012499.1:0-10626 GCA_001938485.1 Girardia tigrina | reverse complement strand
AAATTATCAATTTAGAACGATGTCGAATGACGAGAGTTTTTCTGAGAGTTGTCCAAAAGACAATTCTGATTGTAATGAAAATAAAAGTTTGAAAAGCCATGTTGGTGTTCTTAATAATGCTGATGGAATAAAACAACTTGTTTCACGTTGGCAAAAAAGTATTGATGCCAACGGTTTATACTTTGATCAATAAACTTTTGTTTCTGTGAATTTGCACGCCTTTAAAGTTTGTGTCTAAAAACCGCCATTATTTTTCGACCAACCTAATATATACTACCCAAAGTCATAAGTATTCGGACACGTAAAATAATTCTTATTAAAAATTTTAAATTATAAATAATATGTACTTATTTGTATTATAGATGAATTAATTTGATATGTTACGATAATCTAAATAAAATTCTAAAATAATTTGAAGAAATCAAATAAAAAAGTTAACTAATAAAATTTTTATTCGCATTTAAAAATTTTTTCTAAAATTCAAAAGAATTCGGTCACTTAATAAAAATTATAATATAAATGTAGGCAATGAATTATTTGAAATTCAATATGGATTATTAGTAAAAACACATGTAGTTATTATTGTTTAAATATTTCAGTCGATTAAATTTTCGTTGTTTTTAAAATATGGTTCGTGAAAAAAAGATGCATAAGGAAATACGTGAGAAAATTTTTGCCATGCATTGTTTGAGAATGTAAAAGGTAAAATTAAAAAATTTTTAAAGTTTGAGAAGGTTTAGAAAATTTGTATTTTTGTTGAATTAGTTTTTTTGTAAGTAAAAAGAAAACGTAATTAAATTGAAAAATTAGAGTTTATAAAATTTTATGTTTTAGTTAATTTAGTTTTTTTTAATAGAAAAAAATGTAAAATTGAAAAAGAATTAGAATTATTATTGGTATTGTTTTAATGTACTATTTCACATAGAATTTTGATATCCAATAAATATTATATAGCAATATCGATTTCTTGTCATTATTTGAGATTAAATGTCTAATTTAAAAGAACAGATTACTTTGCATTTTGGCTATATTTTTAATATGGATTATTTTATGAAGACATTCGAAGATAATTATGAAAGAATTTCCGATCAGAGATAGCGTATCAAAGAAATTGACGAAATTTCAGTTCCTATTAAAAATTGTGAAGACATTCATGATGAATGGAATGAATTAACGATAATATTCCAAAATTGTGGAAAATCTTCAACTGACAGATATTTATTTCTTGAGGATTATATTGAATGTGGTTCTTATTCATTGGAAACAGTATGTGTGTTGTTTACTTATAAGATTAAATGTCTAAATGAAACATATTTATTGTGTAAAAAATTATCAACTAATAGTGATTTATTTCTTGAGGATTATGTTGACTGCCATTCTTGTTATTTTATATATGCATTCTTGTGATATTATGTTAATGAGAGAAATGTTTGAAATGATTTTGTTATTTTCTCTCATTATTATGCATACTTCTACATGCAAATGTGGAATATTGTGCTGTTGAGGAAATTCTATTTAGAATCAATTTAAATGTTTTGTTCTGATTTTAAAGAATATTTTTTATCAACAGACAAAAATTTATCAATATGCACGATTCTGGAATGTATTTGAAATGTTTTTATACATTTAGTAAATATTTGTGCAGTATGTGAAGCATCCGTTGCTGGGTCTCCCTGATTGTGATCACATTGAACCACAGGGAACCAGCTAGCCTTTATGAGATCAAAAGCATCACATCATTGCCACAACATATTTACGCAACAGACGCGTGCGATAAGATCTTTTAAATGCAATAATAATTCCTTGATCACAGAGCTGTAATTGAGATATCAAATATTAATATAGGATATATTTATCACGCATAAATCACGAATCTAAAACGAGAACAAAATACGACCTGTTGAGCTCTGAGCGAGGCTGCCGCGCTCAAACTGCCGCACTGTGATCATGCATGTTAAAGGAAAATTAGTCAGGGCAATTTCAAAAATTTTAGAGATAAGTAAATCGACGGTGTTCGATAACATTAAAAAAAACTAAATACCGTCAGAATAACTCATTACCAAAGAAATCTGGACCACCAAAATTGACTTCCGCTACTGATAACCGGTGTTTGAAGAGGTTAATTCCTCAATATCATCGTGCTACTGTTCAAGAAATCAACGAGAAATGGAGTATGCAAACAGGCATTTCTTCTTCTCCGTCAACTTGTCTACGTCGAATACATTCTACAAGGTAGGAATTTCTTAATGAAATATAAGTGTTGCGTAACACTTCTTTAAGGCTAAAAACAAACCGTTTCTGTCACCTATTAAAAAAAAGAGACTTGAATCGGCTCTTAATCATAGTAAATGGACCAAAAATGATTGGAATAAAGTTATTTCTTCAGACGAATCTCGTTTTGAATTGTCTATGGGCGAAAATGGAAAATTGGTCTTAAGACTCAATACCGAGTCATTATTATCAGACTGTTTAAACCGAACTCTGAAATTTCCAGAAAGTGTAATGAATTGGGGTTGTATGGCAAGCAAAGGACTTGGCAGTCTTCCCTTTATAGAGGGCACAATGAACTCTACAAAGTATACCGAGATATTAAGGGAAAGTCTCACCCCATCTATTACACAATATTTTGACAATGGAGATTTCATTTTTCAACAAGATGGAGCATCTTGTCATACTTCTAAATTTACAAAAACTTGGATGATGAAAAATAATATGTCCTTCTGGACATGGTCTTCAGGAAGCCAAGATTTAAGTCCCATAGAGAATGTTTGGGCAATTATGAAAAAGGAATTACAAAAAAACGTCAAAAAATAAAATTGATTTGAAGAATAAAATTTTAGCAATATGGAATAGTTTTCCCATTGATAAATGTCAGGATTTATACAATTCAATGAATAGAAGAATGGAAGATGTAATAAAAGGAAAGGGCGATGTTACAAGATTTTAAATAGTATGTGTCCGAATTCTTTTGAATTTGAGAACAAATTTTTAAATTCGAATAAAATTTTTATTAGTTAACTTTTTTATTGGATTTCTTCAAATTATTTTAGAATTATATTTAGATTATCGTAAAATATCAAATTAATTCATCTATAATACAAATAAGTACGTATTATTTATAATTTAAAATTTTTAATAAGAATTATTTTACGTGTCCGAATACATATGAATTTGGGTAGTATATTATTACATAAGTATTGAACCCCCTTAAAAGTCTGTCTATTACCACCGATTTTATTAACAGAAAATGGTATCGCAACTATAGACTTCTCTCGTTAATTTTGAGTCTCTCATCAAGGAACCGACACTGATAAAAGCATGTAAAACTACCTCAAAATCGTTTTACTAAAACATCGGTAGTTTGAAAAATTCTTCTTAAACTACCGAACCGTAAAACTTGTAATCAGTGGAGTATTAAGAATATTTTATCTCATTGTTACATTGTTAAGAGCTTTTTTTGGGGTTAAATTTTGTCAAAATATTAAATTAGTAAAGGAAATTATTTATTTTAAAGAATAGTTATTTCAACGAAATGATGTTCATGGAAATGTTCATCAAGACTTAAAAATTTTTGGAGATGAATGTATTTATTTTAACAAGCAAAGAATTTTTTCATAAAGGTATTCTTGATTTTGAGTCATAATTTATGACCATCTTCGAGTAATTATTGACCATACATTGCAACTAATTAATGAAATAATACAATTTTTGTAACGTTCCTGAAGTATTTGTCTGCAACTCTTGGACTAAAGTATTTTTAAATACATATTGTATAGCTTATGAAATAGGTACCACTGTATATTTAATGTACGATGATAAATATAAGATGTAGCCGAGTGCGTCCTGTTTTCATCTTGATTCTTCTTAGGTAACCCTTTTTAGGTTTGTTGCTTTTTGAAATCCTGTTTGAAAGAATGAGAGTGATTATTTTATATGACTCTTTAAAATTAAATAAAAAGTCAAGAGATTTATGCTTGTTTGATGAAAGGAGCACAACAAGCAGGGTTTAGCAAATACTCATTGTTACTGAGTCATTACAACTTCATATAAATGATAATAAATTAATAATTTTGTTGAGTATTAATGTGTTTTATTAAAAATAATAAAAACGCAAGTTGAATTTCTTTTTAAATAAAATATATTTATAATTACACTTTTAATCACAAAAGAGATTATGTACAAAGGTAAATGTTTGATTGGCTGCTGTCCGATTTTATATTGTGATCCGAGAGCCTTTTAACGACAACTCAGGAATTGATATTTTAGTGTTATATTTCACACTTTACAGTGTGGTTATATACAAAATATGGATATTTTAAATAATAAAAAAACTTTTCAGTTCTTACTCAATTTTTATCAAAAAAATTTTCATTTGTTATTCATTTTTTATCAAAAGCTTTTCAGTTTATTTTTTATTTTTTATGAAATATCAAAATTTTATAATCACTTATATACTCCTCAAGGTTTCCGCCAAATATAAACACAAAACCGATCAGTTAGATGATATTTGATCTAGTTGTTTATAATTTTTTTTCTAAAAATAATTCTATTATATAATTAACAATCTAGACGATTGTTTAATTTATTTTAAATTCTCATGACCTTTTTTTATACCAGATCGTTAATTAATTATTACATTTTTAATTATTAAAAATAAGATCTATTACTCTTTAAAAAAATACTTTCTTTTATATTTATGTATAAATATAAATATTGCATTTATGAAAAATATAAATACTTTATTTATTAATTTAAATAAATACATACTAAAATATAAATTTTAAAATATTACCTCAACAATTTAATAAATGAAAAATTTGGCAGAAAAATAGAAATATTAAGTCTTGTGGGTACTAATTTTATACGTACCATGTACTTGATAAATAAATAAATATTTTAATTGTTTGTTTTAATCATTTACATTTTTCTTTTCTACAATTCTTTTTAAATCATTTATGTAATTCTCTAATGTATTTTGTTATCTATTCATGTTTTTCTTGCAATGTAAAAAGAAAAGTGAGTGACTTTTTTCTCCAAGTCTACTATTTTTATAAATTAATGATGATATTTATTTAAAAATACATTATATTAAACATAAATATATAATTATACATAAAAAAATCACATTTTCTTAAGTGCAATTGATATAAACGTATAGTCTAATGATATTTGCAGCTTAAATGTGTCCCTATACTTAATAACAGACCCCCTATCTGCAAGTTAAGGCTATGATTTTGAGGGTATGTGTTCATTTGCGCGAAAATGAATTACGTTAATTAACGAGAAACTTGTGGAAAATTTAATATATTTGAACAAAAAATTAAAAAACAAATTTATTGTCAATTAACAATTAAACAATTATTTAAAAGACACAAGCAATAATTGCACTAAATATATGACTTAAAGTTTGCTCTGTTAAGTCATATTCACGACGGAAATAATCGACCAAGGTGTAAATGGTAAGATGATGACAAGCAATAGATTACTGAAATGCATTCTACTAACCCTGAACTGAGTTATTAGTTCGAGGAAATCCTTTAGAAGTACGTTCTCGCATATTCCACATGATGATAGGAAACAGCGGATGGCAAGGTCGATTGCATCTCAAGCTTCCAATATAGTTATATTACTAGTAATTATAAATATTTTCGAAATAGTCTGGTCTACTGTCGTTCAAATCATCAAAAGCTTCTCCAACATCTTCTGGAGGAACAAAGCTTAGTGCAATTATCATTTTGTATATAATTTAACGTTTTCATCGTTACGATAAAGGTTAGATAAGCCTTCGTTCTGTATTCTGTGCAACAAAAACGACCCACGATGAAATAGAAAACTGAATATCATAAGATTCGGAAGCACAATTGACAATGCATTCATAAATGCTAATGCAAAATCTATCAAAACACTGATATAATTAAACATCTAACTTCTAGATACTTCAAGAAAATCCATTCCTAGTGTAACTACATTTTTGTTCTCATTCGTATATAAATTCACTAGAATCGATCAATTTTAAATTAAATTAAACGAATTTATAGTTATATTTATATTTTTTTCTCCTTTAATTTAAATACCAAATATATTTTTTAGTTTAAACGAATTAATAATAAAAAATTAACATATTTTCAAAACATTTATTAAATTTATATTTATTAACAAATCTCATAATTACTTAATTTGGTTCGCAAGCAAATGTCGGTTTTTACATCGCGCTTTGTCGTCTGTGCATTTGTTGTGGTACCGACTGCATGTACGTAAATGATTGAAGACTTCAACTAATAATCACAACCATCAATTTTATGGCAAGTTGTTTAGTCTCAGACCAAATTATACTGGCAACGCTATTTTAAGGTTAAAATGTCTGTAAAGTATTTTTTATTATTTGATCATAGAACATGTTTTAATATTTTCTTATGTCATCATCAACTATTTCATCACATCGAGTTACAATTATTCATCGATCAAAATTCGATAAAAAGATTATCAAATATCATCAATAAATTATGTATATTAAGAACACTAATTGGTTTTTAATACTTAAAATAATTTTTTAAGTATATTTATTTGTATCACAACATGAATTGCCACTAGGACAATTCTCCATAAAACTTTCATAGCTAGACATCGTTCTTAATTGATAAATTTCATTCAATTTCTAAACATCTTATTATTTTAACAAATTTAAATAACAATTTATTTACAATTTGATTTCAAAATAATTTATAATAAAAATTACAAAAAAATTACTTTAAAAATTTTTTAAATATATTATTGATGATATATTAATTTAATTTTAAATATGGTTATTTAAATGTGATTTAATTATTTTTGTTTAAATTGGTAATTGCCAGTTTTGGGAATATTTCAAAAATATAGTTTGCTGGTCTTCATAATTTCTGTATTTGATTCTAGTTTTTCTTCTCAAGCTATCATGGCCTTGATGAAGACTCTGAAGATCGTTCCCGCGTACGATGGGCTTGAAGACGCCGCAATCTGGATCGAGCAATTCCGCGAGTGCGCTGATACGCTCAACGAAAATAAGTCAGTGATGCTGCCGCTGGCACTGACTGGTGAGGCCTCAGTGGTGTTCCGATGTTTCAACGAAGAGAGGTGGAGTGACTTCGAAAAAAGCGCAGCCACGCTCACAGAAGCCTTTGCCTCGAGCCCGAGACTGTCATGGGCGACGTTGGCATCCCAGTGAAAGCGTCGATGTTTTTATGGCTGAATTGAAACGATCGACGGCCGTGATCTGCAGCAATGGGCAAGACCGAAAGGCCTTCATAGCCCAAGCATTTGTAAATGGACTACCTGAAATCGCAATGAGGAACGTAGAGGCGATGAGGGAAAGCACCACATCTCGAAAAACTGGTCCGGCTGGCTTGAGTTCACGTTCAGAGGGGATGTGAACCCTTTAAAGAGACAGCGGCTGCCGCACGGCCGATAAATCGGCTTCAACTGCCTTTATTTACCGGATACAGGAGGACCAAGATGCTACTGCTGTGGCGAAAACGGGCATTTTGCGCGTGAATGCACGACTGGGAGGTGGCGCTCCCAAAAAACAAATGATTGAACCAAGAACCGAGAGCTGCGGCAAATAAGCGGATGCTTCAACTGCGGACAGAGCAGTCACATGGCAAGTAAGTTCCAACAGCGCAAAACTGATCCGGCGGGAAACCGATAGCCGGTCCTCACTATTGCGCGGGTGGGGAGTCCGGCTGTAATGACGCGTGTCTTGCATTCGTTCCGGTGAACGTTTGCTGGAGAACCGTGAGCAAGATGGTTGACATGGAATGTTCGACATCAGTCGTCGCAAGGACATTTGTGCCCCCGGTGGAGGTGGCTCCCCAACGTTTAGGCGGATCGAGCACCAGGCGGCGGTGGCTAGAGCGAATCGACCGTCAAGCACAAGTATCGAATTCGATCGCCGTTTATGGACAGTGGCATGGAAGTGGAAGAGCGGCGAGGCACCACCTGAGTCACTCGGGGGAGTGTCGGTCAAGCAACACGAGAAAGAGATGAGCCAAGAGCTGGCCGAATGGAAAAAGAACGAGTGCCTCATTCCTTTCAAAGGTACAGCAAAGGCGATCTTGCCGCTGATGGCTGTAGTTCAGACCGCCAAATGGAAGGTGCGGCCGGTACTTGACTATCGGACACTGAACGAGTTTGTTTCAAGTCACACAGCAGAGAGCCTTGTGTGCGCTGAAGAACTGCGTAAATAGCGGAAGATGGGGACATCCCTCGAGATTATCGACTTGAGGCGGGCATAACTCCAAGGTATGCGGAGGTGGACCGGAGCCTGTGGCCTTACCAAATTATCCACAATGAGGGTCAGGCGTGGTGTCTAACGCGCCTGGCGTTCGGGCTGAACGCCGCGCCAAAAATCATGAGACGCATCATCGACCACGTGCTCGGAGCGGACCCTTATGTAAAGGAGGCTGCAGAGCTTCCATTGGATAATTTCACAACACATCGAAGAGCGGCAACTCATAAACTGCGGTCAGAAATGGGAATAGAATCGCGGTTTCGATGCGCAAACAGACCCAATGGAAATGGCATCGTCGAACCCTGTCATCGGACCATCAAGTGCATGGCGACGTGGAACAAGAAGCCAATCCACGACATGGTAGCGTGGTACAATGCAACTCCAAATTCGGCGGGTGTGATACCGGCATCCACTGTATTTGAACAACGGCGGCGACTACCGCTACCGATTGACTTTGCCGTAGGGCCCCAAAATGACGACAAAATCGTGGAAACGGGAGGAATACAATTGGGAGATGAAGTGTTTCTGAAACTATTGAATGCTTCATGCATGACTCAGTGGAGACGTGCAGTAGTGAGCGGGATTCGTTGACCTAATCAAGTAGAGATCGACGCCATTCCATACCACGTGTCGCGCGTCAGGCATGTGCCCCAGGGCGGGACGACAGAGAGAGGGGAGAAACTTTCAGAGCCGCAAATTGCCCCTGCAATGACGAACACGAATTATTTCAGTGACAGTTCAGACAATGAAGACGAACAGCCGTGGGACCGAGCAAGGGACTACTGCGAGAGCGACTAGCTACCGGCTGTTGAGATGATCAAACCGAGGCCGCAACGAGCAGCTATCCGACCAGCAAAGTTTGCGGACTACGTTTTCGCGGGGGTGAAGGCAATAAAGAAAAGCAGAACCTTGCAGTGCACGGACAGTGTTTGTGTTTGTGCCTTGAAGGCAAAGGAGAATGTGATTTAATTATTTTTGTTTAAATTGGTAATTTGCCAGTTTTAGGAATATTTCAAAAATATAGTTTGCTGGTCTTCATAATTTCTGTATTTGATTCTAGTTTTTCTTCTCATTAAATTTTAAAATTAAATTAAAAAGTCGATGTTCTAAAATATTCAAAATATCAATCTTCCATCTGGGTGGAAGAAACACAATCCTAAAACAACATGCAATAAACACCATTCAAAATATTCCTTACAATGTAAATAAAAATCTATCCGAAACCGAACCTGTCAGTGTCACAAGTTATCAAAATTTAGCAAAAAACGGCGGCATTGACTTGACAATCTTTTGAAAGTAAATGGATATTGTTTCAAATAATTTTTGAAATGACAGCTTATTAAAATATTTCATCTTGTTTCATAAAAGAAAGATTTTCTTTCTGTGTTATTTTTCAGAGCGGAAAATAGAAGAAAAATCATAAATTAAAGAAGTTACATTAATAATATAATTATTTCTAATATTCCTTTGAGACAGTGTAATTTAGCAAGGAGGAATGAATGATGATTGAGAAAATAAAGAAAATATATTTTATTGATTTTGAATAAATTAATTAACAACTCAAATTTCCAGTTAAAAAAAATTATTTTCATTTGGATAAATTTAAAAAGCAAAAAGTAGGGTATTGGTTTTTTAAATTGTATATTAATAAATTTCTTATGTAATAATAATATTTATTATTAAAAATCATTATTATTTTAAAAATATTTCAAATATTAAATTTTTTTAAATCAATAAGGTAAATAATGCGATTGTGAGGAATATTTTTTAACACTAGGTTTACTGGACGCGTCATTTTGACGCATTTCGATTTTTTTTAGTAAAATTACAGAAAACCTCATTTTTATTTTATCTCTTGTGCTGACTTTTATCAGTTTAACGTGGAAAATATATATTGAAGCCTATTTTCTTCAAAAGTTTTGAAATATTGAAATTCTCTATGTGGTATACCTATCTCTACGGATGTGCGTCAATTTGACGCCATCGTAATGTAAATGTAAAAAGTTCGAATCTCAATGAATCCCAGAGATGAATTCATGCAAATTCTTCGATTTATCCGATTTGATAAAAAAACGGAANGATCTAAGCGTTTACGTGCTGATAAATTCGCAAAGATATCCGAAATATGGAATCAATTTATACACAATAGCCAATGCTGTTATAAACCTCACGAAAATATTTCAATTGACGAGCAACTGTTCCCTACTAAAGCCCGTTGCAAATTTAGACAATATATGCCAAAAGAGCCGCATAAATTTGGCATAAAGTTTTGGTTGGCAGTAGATGTTCAATCCAAATACCTTATAAATGGGTTCCCTTACTTAGGTAAGGATGAAATGCGAACTTCAATACCCTTGGCCGAA
>MQRK01012485.1:0-10837 GCA_001938485.1 Girardia tigrina | reverse complement strand
ATTTTTTTAAAAATTAATTAAATGAATATTAAGGGATATAAAAAATCATTTAGTTTCATTTTTGTGGTTTTGTCATTGAGAAAAAAATTAAAACGATAATTACTTTCATTTCATTGCGAATTTTAATGTCTATCGAAATCAGTTTTAATTTTTCATTATAAATGTGATATATATTTTAAAGTTTGTCTTTGGAAATGTATTTCTCTCTCAAATTTGTATTTTGGATGATCATGATCATCATCAACATTTTCAAGAGCTGGCTAATATAAGATATAAAAGATTGAAACTATAAGTGTTTATTAATTAAAAAAAGTTTTATATAAATTTTAAAAACTAATTTAAAAAGATTTTAAAATAAAAATCATTGAAATGTTTTCAGTATTATTTAAGTTGAAACTCTTAATTCGATCAATTAAAAGTTTTTTTAAATTAGGATCATTAAGTTAAATTTTTAGTAAAAGCTTTATTGGAATATTAAAACAATAAATTTCACAAATGTTTTAAATAATTACTAAACCATAAAAAATTTTTCATTGTAAAAATTAAAAATCTTTCTACGAATAACCAGAATGAGCATACCAAATTAGATTCTCTCACATGTACACAAGTTAAGTCGAGTAATGCTTGAAACATATTAGCAAGTATCTGTTCAAATACGTATTCAATCATAAAAATTCAGTACTCACTTACCTGATGCAGGATCACCAACATTGTTTAACCTCTGACAAAAATCAATAATCTTTTCTAATGTCACTTTGAACACTGCTTCATTGCAGTATATTTGTACTTTGCTCTTAGTCTCTGAATATTAGCACAATCAATCCGTAACCATTCCAAGATTTCGTGTACTTTTCTTCCCGTTGCTTTATCAAGATCTCTGGTTACAAGGTAATTTATTGTTTTTTCGACATTTTCAGTCAAATAACTATAATGATTACTTGTGATCTTGTTCCATTATCCAGATATACCCCTATCCTTTATCCATGTGTGAGAATAATATCGTTTCCTACGATTATGTTGACATATGCAGGTAGTCTTTAAACCACAATCGCTTTAACAAGTCGCATATCGATTTCGTCCATCAACATCGTTTGTATATTAACTCTACCTATGCTATCCATCTGAAAGCCGTGAAACGTTACCACACTTTTTTATCTTTTCCATACCGATTCTTGACCTCATGTATTCTCCTAAGACAAGAGTAGTACTGCTACTAGTTTTGATTATCCCCTTTATCTTTTTCGTGTCAATTAATGTTTGTCATATCAATAAATTCTAACCCATTGCTGAACATGAATAAATTAATGGCAATTGAGATTTTTTAGGAAGATTTACGCTTATCTGACCGCAATAGTTTTCATTGAAACATTGGCGCTTTTTATAGACGTAAATATTTGCAGAAGTTGCATTACCACCTCCTCCCACTATATGATGTGGTCTTATTTTCTTTGTTGGGGAGATGTCTTACTCAGATCATCTTTCACAGTGTCATATCCCTACACTACAATTAGATCTAATATTTGCCGCATTTGACACATTGAATTTTTCTCTAAATAGCAGGTACTACATCAGTGTCGCGCAACCGGTGCGCCACAAACATTTTTGTACAATATTTAAAATCTTTAAAGCTATTGAACTTGTTATTGAACAAGTTATTGAATAAAGCAATAGATTTAGCAATATTAGTCGTATATTTGCATCGTTGTAAAAAACACAGTAAGTTTCACACACAGTAAAATCTGTTGGTTAAAAAAACAGTGTGTGGTGTTCACGACTTCAGCATTAAATTTTATTTTAATTTAACTTTTAAATTATATTACTTAATGCCACCCGACAAAATGTAATATTTAATTTTTCTTTTACTTTTTTTATTTATTTCATTAGTATTTTTGTCCCCCATCTTGTCAATCTTTGCAACTGGGGACCAAAAATAAATTTGAAAAAAAAGTCAATATTAAATTTTGAAAAACAAAGTATATTGACAATTGTTTAAATAATCAACATTGTACGCATTTTTCAAATCAAAATAATAATGATGCTTTGTGTATCTTTTTATTGTCATTTTATCACACAAAACATTGAAAAATAATTTGTTGTGGCACAAGAATCCTGTGCTTATAATTTATTCTTAGCGAGATTCTCATTCACTTTTTATTCAAGATAATTTAATTAAACATCATTAAGAAACTCTCTTATATTATGTATTCTAAATTCTCTCAAAACTAGATGGAAAGATTTGTAATTTGAAAAGGTGGCAGTGATAAACAAAATCCAAACGAAAACAGTAAAGATAAGAAAATCGTAAAATCAACCGGAAAGAAACGAAAATACGATGAAGATTATCTTAAATATTGATTTATGCAATCTGTTAAAGATCCATCACTTCCGTTTTGCATAATTTGCCAGAAAATTCTCAGCAACAAAGCAATGTTGCCAAGTAAACTACTTCGCCATATTGAGACAAATCATCGGGAGCAGATAAACAATCCAATAAGCTATTTTGAAAATATACGATCAAATCTTCAAAAGCTATACAAAAAATTCAAGAAATTAATGAACACGTCAGATGAAGCTCAAACAGTTAGTTACCTGATAGCTCAACTCATCGTTTGAAAGATAAAAAGCTCACGCGGAAGCAGAGGAAATTATCTTGCTTGCTTTAAAAATTTCGGCTGTATGTATGTTAACGAATGATGCTGTGGAGAAGTTATCGAAAATTCCACTATCATCAAAAACTATTATGAGAAGAATTGTAGATATGTCAGATGATATTGAGTTTCAAATAAAACAATGTTTTAATGACGCTTCAAGAAAATGGGTTATACAGCTTGATGAAAGCACAGATATATTAGCAATAAGGCTAAGTTGCTGGCATTTTGAGGTTCGTCGATACAGGAAAAATTATAAATATTTACTTTTTTTACAAAGAATTAAAACAAAGAACGACTGGTGTGGACATTTTTGAATTAGTCAATGAAAATGTTATGAAATATAACTTGAGATTGGAAAATTGTATTAGCGTGGAGCTCCACGGATGGAGCTCCAGCTTTGAAAGGTTTTAAAAATGGATTTATAGCACATGTCATAACAAAAAATCCCAATATCAAATTTGTTCACTGCATGATTCATAGAGAAATTTTAGTGTCAAAGGCGTTTCCTCCCATCCTTGCCACAACTATAGATGAAGTCGTAAAAATAGTAAATTACGTTAAATCAAATTCTATTAGATCGAGAATGTTTTCAGCATTTTGTGAAGCAATAGATTCCGATTATATGAATTTATCGTATCAGACTGAAGTCAGATGGTTGTCGAAAGGAAAAGTTTTAAATCGGTTTATTTTAATGAAAAATGAAGTAATTGCATTTATTGAAAGCGAAGAGATTCATTTTCCTTTGCTGAAGAATGATGTTTGGTGGTTACGAGTTGCATTTTTGAGTGACATTTTCGACAAATTAAACACCCTAAATTTAAATTTACAAGGTGATCAGGAGAACATTATTACTATCTCCAGCAAGTTAAAAGCGTTGACGGAAAACTTAATTTATGGAATTTAAATACTGCTAATGAAAACTTTGCATCTTTTCCGACGATTGAAGAGAATCCTTTAAAATCTCTTATCAAAGTAGAAATCAAAGAAACTTTGACATTATTATCCATATTTTTTGAGAAATATTTTCCTAACTTGAACGTTTTGGAAGTGGAATGGGTAGTCAACCCATTCATGCACTGTGAAATTAAACATCTAGAAGAAGCAATGCAAGAAAACTTAATTGATTTAAGAAACGATTTAGTTTTCAAAAGACTCTTCGCTATCTGAGTTTTGGTTGTGTTTAAACACCAAATTTCCTAAACTTAGTAACAAGGCCATTGAATAATTGTTACCATTTGGAAGCTCCTATCTCTGTGAGTAAGGTTTTTAAACACTTACGGAAATGAAGTCTAAGAAGCGTAAAAGACTTCAAATGATCGACGAGGAAATGCGCGTCTGTCTTTCAAAACAAGATCCCCGTATTGACTTTATATGTTCTAAAAAAATCGCAATGTTCACATTATGTAAATTTAATATTTAAATATAATGTGTTAAATGTTTAAATTTTTTAATAGTATTTATTTATGCATTGTGATTACCTGCGAGTAAATTTATAGTGAGTCCCACAGGTGCACCGCGAAAAAAAGTTTTTGGTTAAGTGCGCCGCAGCTCACAAAAGGTTGCCCGACACTGATCTAAAAGCTTGAACTTTTGCTTAATATCACCATGCACGGCTTCAACTACCCTGCGAATTTTAGTAACAAAACGAGATTGGTTTGACTCATCTGTAGTAAGCTGATTGCGTTTTCCATTAAGAACGGGCATTAACACTTTGAATCCCAGTTGTTCCAAATATTCTACTACATCATGAAAGCCTCGTTCGACTACAATGATATCATCTTTTTTCAATAATTTCCTTAGACCATTCAGATCATTCAAGACTACTTTCATAATTTCTGCATGTTAGGATGTTTGCGGTTTTTCAAATTGGTTTTAATAAAAGAAATAAGACCGTTGATTTTTTTGTCTCGAATGTTTTCTGTTGTGTTGTTGTTAAACTGGCATAATGACAAGATTTTGTTTTTTTGAATCGAGGATCTGCAGGTGCGACTGAAATTCCAGGAGAGTTACAAATCAATTTTTGTAGTTGTAATTTGGCTACTGTGTGAAAATAATTGACGATTCTGCGTTCGATTGTGACAATAACAACAACAATGACGATATAATTGATTTTTTGGTTATTTTTTCAATTTCTATAGATTTAATACACACAAACGCTCTATGGGGATTTTTTGCCGTCTCGCTGTTATTGTTATTGTTGAAGAAGATTTTCGTGATTTGCGACCAGAGGAATTTATGACTGTCACTGGGTGCTGTCGTCTCAGGTTTCGGGAAGAACTGGAGATGTCAGGGATTTTACTTCCATAGTTCCTAGAGACAAGGACTGGTATACGCTGCGACAGAGCGTAGCAACGGCACTGCTCAAATCCCTCTGCGATCAAATGAAAAAGTAGTAAATTGACTTTTGAAATCATTATTTAGACAAAATATCATATTCCTGCTTAAATATTTCGACGACTGTTCGAAGTAATATAAACCAATGTTTTACAACCTAGTTAGAAATATGTGTTCTTGCAAAAACTATGATGTATTGAAACTCATTTTTTCGCTGGATGCTTATTAAAGTGCTTATTGAATATGCTTTGTACATTGAACACAATGGGCCGAAATCTTTATTTTCTCTCGGAGGGAAAACCCCTACCATAAACTGTTAAAAGTGCTAATTGATTAATTGCAAAAAAAATTGCAGAGAGGTTTATTTTTTAATCCCCTTTTACACTAGAATAAGACTGGCCCCTGTCCAAACTAAAACATATTCCTCTGAAACATTAAATTAAATGACAGAATTAACTCAAATAATACTTTTATTCTGTGTATAAATTTGTAACATTTGTTCTGTTTCATCTTGAATTTTCTTTTTCTAAAATTAGAAATACAAAACCAATTTTGATGACACTTAAATTTAATTACCAATATAATAAAATAAGTTTTCATTCCGTTAAAATTGAAATTTTAAATAAAATTCTTAAAGAATAATTTTTTTAAAACTCAAAATGTTTTTCTTTACTATTTTTATTATTACAGAATTTAATAATAAGAATAGAAAATGGAATTTGTTAGGACTTTTAAATGATTATATTCAAAATCTTTTAAGTTAATATTAATAATAATAACGTAGTGCAAGTATAATATTTTTTTAATTAATTAAAGTGAAAAAATAGTTTAATGAAAAGATCAAAAAATGAAAAAATAGATGTTAGGAAATGATTCAAATAATAAAAGGAAAATAAATTGAAATTTAATATAAATATCATTGCAGGGCCTTTTTAAAGAAATTTTCACTGAGGGGGAACAAGCAATCTGGAATGGTCACGTGCCGAAATTCGGTAACTTTTTATCTTTGATGAAAATAATTATTTTACCTTGATTTTTATAATGAATTTTCCTATTCCAAACAGTTTTTTCTATCAAGTGTTCTCAGATTTAAAAGAAGAAAATACTCAAGTCACTTGACCCATAACATTTTACGATCAGTTCAACACGAGTTATATTACATAACACTTCAATAGATGTTCTTTTAAAAAAAGAATTGGCAACAAAGTCGTTTTCTGAATAAATATCCAGGGTTAGGTTTCTTTCTCGTCATACTTTCACTCAACATAATTCTGCCACAGTACTGCGAGGATCAAATTGGCAGGTACCCTTTCAATTAATTTCGATCATCATGCGAGAGTTGGGTATTTCAGCTGAGGAACTTGTACGATGGGCTGAAACGCTCAAGTTGTATAAAGAAATAAGCTTGTCAGGAAGTATGCTGTGAAGAGTGAGTGTTACCAAAGACGATATTATTTTCAAAAGTACGCCGCTGCAGCGCTGTAGAAATGTTTTCAACTTCAATTATGGTAAAGCATTTATTGGCCATTGCTCAGCACAGTGATCTGAAAAGCGTTGGATTTCTTCTGAAAACAAATGCCATGATATTTTCACTCCTGCATTGATAAGTGTTTCGGGTTATGCTGTTTGCAAAAGAGTTAATGTGCCTTGGACAATTTCTTCTTATTCCACATCAAACTGCTCTCCAAGATAATTCTGAGCTGATTATCCAATTTTGAGGAGCACCACATCCTAATTTCTTATAGTTGGCGTATTCGTGTTAACAGCTCTTAAAATGAGTCTCTGTTTCCTGGGACTCTAGTTTCTTTTCCTCTCCACCAGGATAGTGGGCCCTAGATATAAGGTCTAATTTACGAAGTGCCGAATCTCTATTGCTTATTATCTCTGGTAGAATCAGGTCATCATACTGTAGTTGCTTTTGCAAATCACGAAATATTTTCAAAACATCAACTATGAGACTGTTAAGCGTAACTTGATGCGATTCATATACCCATGTCTTCAAATATCCCCGTGCTGTTGCTCTCTCAGTTTTAGATTTGCTTTACACTTCTGAAAACTTAGAAACTTCCTTACAGGCGTAAAGTTTATGACGAATGACCGTTAAAAAATTGACTATATGCTCCGCAAATCGAACTTCGTAATGAGCAGGGAAATGATTCACCGTTGGTTGAAATTGATGCAGAAGTTTAGAATTTCTAAAGAAGGTAGCTAAATAATTGTCATTTTTAATCCAGATACGCAGCTTCGAAACGCTTCCTACAGTGTATTTAAAAACTAGATCACTTCTGTGAACAGAACACCAGAGCGTCAATAGATCATGATGTAACCAATTTTTCATAAGCTTCCAGAGCACCCTTGTTAATCCTGTCTTAGCGCTTTCGCCATTTGTTGTAACATCAATCAGCTTGAAAGTTGGTGCAACCATGGTCCTAGTGGCATGCTGAGTGGCTTACAGCAGTCCAAAAGTTCCAATCTGATGAGGTTCGTTAAAGACTTTGAAGACGATCTTTACTTCACGCTCTTTTGTTACTATTCTTGAAGAGACTTACTTGTAATCAACCATTTGCAGATTGATGCTGCCATCAACTTGTACTACATACGCAACACAATCATGTAGCTCACGAGTGAGTTCCTTCTGAACTTCTCCAGCAACTATGAGTAGCATTTCTCGATAACAGTTTCTGTCTATGTAATGTCATGTCAAGGAGGGAGGTTGAAATTCCTGCAATGGGGAATTCGTTTCTGTTGTATACACCAACTCCACATCATTAAAAAATTATTTAAAATTCAAAAAATAAATTAATAATTTAATAAAAATCTAAAACTACATTAACAATTAACAAAACAAATTAAAAATTAAATTAAAATTCATAAAATTCAAGATTCATAAAAAACATAAAAATTCAAACATAAAGAATTTGTTTTACTATAAATTAAAAAATTAACAAAACGCACAAATCCAAATTACAAAACAAATCTGTTTAGTGGTGGAATATGGAGGATCAATTTGATACTACATCGTGTATGAATAAACGTTTATCGAAAATTATCATTCTCATTTAATACTACATAGAAAAGACTGTCGAGACGGAGCGATCGACCCAGCGATTGAATAAATTGACTGTTACGCAGATTAAAATTACATTTGAGACAAGTCAGGTTAAACATCAACTGTAATAGTGTAATTGTTTTTATGATTTAGATGCCGGTCATACGGTAGCCAGCGAATGCGTTGAACTCGATCAAGTCAACAGTATTGCGGAAGCAGTTACACACAACGATTCGTCCCGCAATAACTTCATTCTCGCGAAGACTGTTAATAATTTCGGACCTGTTTACTTGAGTTAGATACCTTGAGAGCAAGCTGTTCGCAGAAAGAGTACTTATCAGACTATCATTATAAACGTCCTAGGCGAGTGAGATAAGAAACTCCACAACTTCCTCATGGTACTTTTGTTAACATTTCAGTCAAGGGTGATGAGAAGACTTAATTTTCCCCTGTAATTCTAAATCTACATATCACGCTGCTGCCTTATGGAAGATTGAGTCAAGGTGATCTATGGCAACGTTTGACAGTTGTATCTGCACGGCAGCCATTAGTCAAATAAATAGTGCAATTGTGAGCAAACTTAGAAGCTACATTCACAAACTTTTCCCACGCTCTACATTTCACATATTGCGTTTTACACTTTCCTTCAGCATGTGCTAACATATATGCTTCAAAGCAGTCATTAATATTTTCTACTTACCATTTTACATTCACTTTTCTGTGCTTGTACCATTTCGTAGTATTGTGAGAAGTGCTGATACTCGATTTTTGTGTAGCGAAGGAGCCAATGTCTGTATTTGTGGTTGAGTCTTCTGCTATAACAGCGAAGTTTAAATCTTCTGTTGTTGCAAAAGCATCAGGTTATAGTCAGAATAAATAGAAAGGTAGTTTTAAAAATCGATTAAAAAAATTACCCCCCCAGTCCACACTTTTGCCTTGGACTGGGGGGGGGGCATTTTCGGTCACTGGGGGGGATTAGCCCCCCCAGTCAATATGTTAAAAAGGCCCTGTATCACTGTGAATATATGAATATTCTGTGTTGATGATTACAACAAGCTTGAATGGAGTTTGATAACTTCAAACTCTAATAAATATTCATTTATCTTAAAAAATAATTTTAATTTATTTTTCAAATTTTCTATGCTTTTTTAGCATGTTTTCTATGTATATCCTTGGAATTTAGAAACATATTTTTGAAGGATGTTTACTCAATTAATTTTCTCCAAACTCTGCAAATTTACTCGTTTTCAATGACAATAAATGATTATGTGAAAATTTTATCAAAATAGTAAATCAAAAAATTTTAAAAGGATTTAAAAAAGATTCTTTCATTAATATCTCACAATATTTTAAATTAAATATATCCTTTCACAATATCCTTTTTAAACTAAATTTATGAAAACGTAACATTATAACTAACAAATATAATTGCGTATAATGGAAAAAAATTCCGAAAAATTCACAATAATCGATTTCTTAAAAAAAGCTTTAGCAAAATTATTTTTCAAAAACATAAAATTAGCGTTCACAAGACTCTCTATATATTTATGTATATAAGGAGTAATAAATATTGCTAGAAGTGGTATTGATTATTTAAATTTCAAAATTAAAAATAATATTTCGAAAAATGTTTTGCTTGGTAATATTGTTTCTTTTAATTTAAGTATATTTAGTGGCCTATCACTGTACTGATCTCTCATTTCAACAATAGACATGATATATCATCCTTTCGATCAATGTATTCAAGCATTTTGAATTCCTAATCAGATTTGTCCTCTCATTCTGGATCTGGATCCAAACGAATTCCACAAGAGGACTACACCATTTTCCTACAATATCTTTCTATTTTACTATTTTCCTATCTATCTCTGCAATCAATTTAACCAGATAAAAATATTAATTATCATTCAATTTTATAATTATTTTTTTTATTTTTACAACGCTTTATATTCATTCACTCAGCTTGTCTGTCTGTTTGAATGAATCTTTTAGTCATCGTTTCTCCAATCTTTCATTGTCGGTTAGAGCTGAAGTTTTGTAAACTTATTCACTATCGATTATATTTTAATAATTTATCAAAACATTCACCAATTAATAAATTAATTAATAAAAAAATGATTGAGAACAGGAACAAAAACCGAAATAAAATAGATAATTAGCAAGAAAACTATTGTCAAATCGTTATAATACAAACATTAAAATACAAACGCATTAAATATAAATTTGGTTTTTAGAAAAGTATTTTTATATTTAGTGAAATTGTTTCTCGTTTACTTTTGATATTTTATTATCATTAATTTTATCTCGAAAAAGACTTTTATGTTATATTGCAAAGTTAAGTTTGAGCAGTATTTTGTTTCTCATAAACAGCAGATTTTACTGAATTCTATTAATGGAAATGTCATAAAGTTACTCTTGGTTACTCTTTGTAAGGGTATTCCATGTTATTTTTAGATATGTTCAGTATATAAACTTTCAATAACAAAACAAACTCAAAATCATTTATATTTTACATCTCAACAACCATGAAAGTCGTTTTATTAATTCTTATATTTCTATATTTCAATGATGGTCTAAAAATTGAGTCTCCGAACGGTCCGTGTCGATCTTCTTCAAATTATATGAATAATAATAATAATAATAATATAAAAACCGAATTAGAATCCGTTGCTCGTTTGAAGAGAAGGAAAGTTCTTCCATATTTAAAGATAATTGAAAGAGCAATGGGAAAACAAATATCGATGAAGAAAGAATATTTAAATGCAACTCGAGTAGAGGGAAAATGGGCGTTCTGGACCACTAC
>MQRK01012470.1:0-15586 GCA_001938485.1 Girardia tigrina | reverse complement strand
ATCGACGATTAATTGACCCCTATTTATGGGACTCCTGAAATAATAATAAATTTTAATTTTAATTAATGCTTAATTGATAAATATTTTTAAATAATCATAAATACCACCCTTCTAATTTAATGTGTCCTGGATCGCACTTTAAAAGTCTTATGTTATCGTAGAATTTTATTAATTGAATTACATCATATTGAACCTCACGTTGCAATGGTGATATTGGTTCGTGAAAGAAATGATTGACGGCTGCCGTAAGAAACCTTTCATTGACCGATATTTACTGTCGCGACGCCTATTTGAATATAATTATTCCAGATTGTCAGACCGTTTGGCATTTATAACAGTGAGTGTAGTGTAGATGCTAATAAAATGTAAATTTTACTCCTATGACGCTACAACTGATTCGAGAGCACATCGTCCGTTCGAAACGTCAAACCGGAAGACGCTCGAAGCGTGGCAGTTTTTACAGATGTAAGGCTGAGAGGCCTTACAAGAGATGTTTTACAAGAACACCTAGAGTTGTGAGATTGTAGAGAAAAGCCGTATCAGTTAGGTAATGTTAGAAAAGAAGCAATAAGTATGGTAGTATGAATAATACAAGTCATGTGATGGTGGTTACCGATAACCTAGGGGCTCAGAAGTACGGTTGATGGGTTTCTCACCTCCAGTTCCATCGGGCTGACATCAACATAACACAATTCGATGGTTTAATTACAACGAAATTCAGTTCAAAATAAAAAAGTTCCAAGTAAAAAACTATTCAGTTCAAGTCAAAATTAACAATCTCAATTAAGAAGTGAAAACTCTATAAATAATCCATTAATTTTTAGTCTTATTTTTATTTTCATAATTTTATATTTTTTTATAATTTCAATTTTTTCTCTAAATCCCGATTTTAGGATATCCGATATTTTGAACTGGCGTTTTCTTATATGAATTTTGCAAATGTGAATCAGTAGCGTTGATAGGGTGCGGTTACTGGCGCGGGCCGTACCGGGCATCAGGTACAAATTTTGGCAAGGAGCAGCAAAATGTTACAAAAATTTGATGCATGGGTATCAAAATCTGATTCTATACCTTAAGATTCCAGATTAACGCACAAGAACGAAGTACGGAGGGAAATTTATTCTTCTTTGGACCTCATTGATCAGGAACTAACCAATAGATTCGAACAGCTTTATGTTGTGGCAGATAAACACAATTTTTTATCTCCTTCCAAACTGTTAGACCCTTAAATCTGATGATTTTGACAAAGACGCATTTCGTCTGGAGCGAAAGCGGATTCAACGGTTTGTCGGAGTTTTGCAAGAAGCCTCTAAACTTCAGAAGCAAGGAACTGTAGAGTTGCTGAGTTTCATCAGAAAATATCGACTCGATGATTCAGTGCCGAACATCGTAATCTTTCTAACAATTGGGGTAAGTGTGGCAACATGTGAGAGAAGTTTTTCGATGCTGAAATTGATAAAAAAACTATTTGAGATCAACGATGACTAAATTAAGGCTCATTAATCTTGCAATTTCGTTCATCGAACAAGAGCTACCGTCTTACCTCGAAAAAAAACACCTAGGCGTTGTATTCGAGATAAACAAAAAAATCAGTATTTGTAAAAAATGAAAAAAAATTTATCACGTTTTTGAACCAAATTTTAAATTGATCAAATTTGTTTTTATTAAAATTAATTGTAAAAAAATTGTTTTTTTATGATTTACTCTACAAATTTTTTTTGATAAATATTTGAGCTTCTCTTGAATATTACGCCCTGAGAGCTTTATTCGAATTGTGCGCCATGTATGTTTTCTATCCGAACAAAACACATAGGCGTTTTTTTCGAGGTAAGACGGTAATAAAAAAATTGATTTCAACAAAATCAGTGACTCTTTTGTCAGTAAGAAAAGTTGTAAAACTAAATTGTAGTATCTTTTTAATGTTATCACCTACTTTACGAAACAAATAAATAATTTTCTGGAAACAAACTTCTGTTCGGTGTTTTATTTCGTTTTTGGGGACATCAAATGAACTCCGCACCGGGTAGCACATACCCTAGCTACGCAACTGATGTGAGTTATTTATTTATTTATACGTGAATTTTATTTACTGAAAATGATTTTTGTTTTTGTGCAACGCTTTTGTGTAATGTTTTGGTTCTTATCAGACCAAACCTTTTCAAATTTACTAACTATTAGAAAATATGACATTAAATAGTAAATATTTACAATTACAAAATAACCTAAATCCTTCAAATATTTAAAGTTCTTGACTTTTTTAATCATCATTAATTTACAAATTACTTTTAATTTAAACTTTAGATTTCTTCACTTTGAAAGCAACTTCTGATACTTTTAAATCTATCCTTTGCTAAAAAAATTTATAAACAAGTGATTCCATATATTTTTTTAAAAAATAAAACAAAGAAAATCAATAGTAAAAGAGGAAAAAAAATTTAACAATCACTTGTTTGTACATCTATTGTTATTGACTAAATTCCAATTTGAAAGATTAGACTGTCATTGGACGTAGAGTGCGCTCAATGTTTATGTCAATTTATATTTAAGGCCACATATCACCTTTACGTACGCGCATTTAGGTTAATTGGTCATCGTACCCTTGATCTGTATTATCAAAGATAACAAGTGTCAAATCAAATTCATTTTTATACACCTAATCGAAGATATTAATGTGAAAATTACTTTAATTTTATCAATGAACACTACATACTATGACCTGTTTCATTTATAATTTCAAGCCTGTTAATTTTGATTGATGTTCCACATAAATTTATCAGGAATAATAAAATTTGTGTTACAGATTTTGTCGATTGGTTTTTTATTTATTTTCAAATATGATAATTTTATGAAATATATAAATATAAATACTCACTAATAAAAATATATGGTACAAATTTAAAATAGTCAAAATAGCAAACATTTAGTGTACTTAAATTTTGTCAAAGTAATATTTGTCGATAAGTATGTCAATTAGTTAGAGTCCTTTAATTTTCTTTGTTACTCGATACGTAGGTTGTTTATAAATAGAACATTTGTCAGGATTAGCCTTGGCAATGATAATGGGTTTTGAATTAAACTGTACTTTAGCTTCTTTTGCATTTGTTATACCAGGAAGTTCCATAATTTGACAAGCGCTAACATAGACATCAAACAAATCATAATCTATAATAGCAATTTTATGCGGACAAAGTTTCTTTGGACATGGTAAATTTCTTTTCAATAACCATATGATTCCATCTTTGGCAGGTAAGTTAAATTTAACAACTTCTGCCTGTAAAATTAGATATTATATATTTATTTAGAAAATTATATAAAATTACCTTTATTTAATACAATTAAATAAATAAATTTACAGAGGATGTTCATCTTTACACAGACAGAAAAATTTTGTGGTAAAACTGTCTAATTTGAATGCTTAAAACTCCTTATATACACTCTTTAAAAACGGTAAACACTTGTAAATTTAATTAACTTGTCATTGAAATAATTTAAATTTAAAGTTCGGAATTTAAAACTAACTCTAACTACAGGCAGTCCAAAAATAATTAATGAGTCATGAAAAGTTCTCCTGGCTCCATTTTAACACATAAGTTCTTAAGTAGTAGATGATGTTCTCTAACCTAACGCATCCTTTCATTTAAGTTACGTAACAGAGACGTTAGAAGAAATATGTCAAAAATGTTCAATTATTCGCACTCCAGATATAAATCTTATAAAGGATATTTTTAAAAGACAAGTTGGAAGAGTGATGAATAAAGGCCTCTATAACAGCAATTTTAAGGATCAACAACTAAACAGTTCACTATTCTGAAAATTAGAGAATCCAAATAATCCTTAATACAAAGTCCAGAAACATTTAACTAGAATGAAGATGTTTACTTTCTGTTTTTTGTAGCTGTCTAACTTTACTTAATCATTCTTACTGATTTGTTTATTTTTTATGATATGAACATGGTCAAAAAGGACATTTTTAATTCAAAATGAGGCTAAAAAATTAATGTAAGATTTAAAAAAAATTTTTAATTTCGAAATTGATCAAACCTCTAATTTTTAAGTTCAGATATTTATAGGAATGAATTAATTGAGTATGATAGAACATTGATTTGTTTGAGAGGTGATAAGATGAATTTTTAATAGATTGAGAAAGAAGGCACATAAGAAGAATGATATATGGAGAAACGTAACTGAATGATTAAATGATGTCGATTCACTGTTCACTGATCTTGATTTTGAAGTTAAGAAAAAGTTAACATTATTAAGCAATAATGAGGATTCAATTGAAGATGCTTTAAATGATTTGGTAGACTGTTTTTCAAAATTAAAATTGATAATCATAAGAATTCCATGACTGTCAATATATGTGTGAGAAGTGGTTGCAACATCGATATCCGAATTCATTTTTTTACACTAAAATTTTATTTATATAACAATTCACATACTTATAACAATTTTTTCTGTTAATTTAATTGTCTCGCCACAAATTAATCTATTAAATTCTTTTCGATTCAATTTTTAAAATCTTGCAAATTTATTAAATACATTTCACATAAAAACTAAAAATTTATTTTAAAATTTATTTTAAATTGTTTTATAACTTCTATTAAAATATATAAATTGTTATGACAATAAAAATATTTTTATTTATAAATAAATATTTAATATTTAATGGTTTTCTTATCATTTTTAATTTTAAGATACTTAATAGATGCATTAAAAAGATAGTTTTTATTTTTAAAAATAGATATTTAATTTTTTTATGAATTTCTTTTATTATATGATTTTTAATTTTTTTTAAATATTTAAAAAACACATTAAAAACATGTTTTATTTTAAATACGTATTTGATTTTTTAATAGTTGTTTTATTATATCATTTTTAATTTTAAAATATTGAATAAGCATATTAACATTAAAATATTTTACCTTGTAAATTAAAAAAAATAATAAATTATTCTGGCGAGATGAAAATTTAAATTAACCCCTTATAATATGAAAATATGATTTATTAAATGTGTCGTGGACTCGTCGGACGCAATGTTCGACCGATAATAAAACTCCAAATTTGCTCGAAGGTCAAATCTCGCAACTCATTGAAAAAATAAATTAAAAAAACTCAAAATTTAAAACTCTCGAAAAAATTATATTATTCAAAAAAACATTTCTAATTTTTTTCATAATTGTTTTATTTTAGTTATCTATGAAGTGTGTCCAATTATTTCGATCACCAGTTGCGAGTAAACAAGATTATGAATCGTAAAAGGATAAAGTATAATTGGATTAGAACATTTAGGCATCGGGTGTCGAATTCCGTGTTGAAAAATTTCAATCTTTTCCATTAAAAGTAAAATATTAACTTTCCATCTACCAATTGGAAACTTTGGAACATATATCAATATTCAAAAAATTGTTTTCTCACCTTCAATATGCATTGAAATTTTTGTGAAATTTTTTATAATGAACAATGCATATTTCTAAGATTTGCGAGTCTATAAAGTAGTAAAGATCAGTAAGCGAATATTATATTTGCCTTATGAAACGTTTAGCTTATATTTGTGTTATGAAACGTTTAGCTTGTTCGCATACATCGTAAAAAAATTAGCTAATTTCTTTGTTAATTTAACCAACCAGTCCAATTGACCCGAAAAGTAAGTAAAGCATATTTTTTTAATAGTCAGAATTTTAATACTAAAATTTTTATGCCCAGACGACTTTATTTATTTACTTCGTAAGATTTTTAATAATTTGGTTCATTTTTATTTATAATATAATCAGCAGTTCGATCAGCTTATCAGATTATTTTCATGAATGAAATCGTATGATAAGCGTCTCAAAAAACTTCTTTTGTTATATTCAGTTGTACCCACTAATATAAAAACGAAGTTTTTCAACAGTCTCAAAATACTGCCTCTGGTTGGTCAAATGGAGAACTCGGAGTTTTTTAGACGGTGCATAGATTTTGTTCGGTAAAAAGTTGGCGTCAATCAGCCACTGAGTATGAAGAAGGTTTTTGGAAAGAATTGTCTCATTTAGTTATACTATTTTCAAGCGCATTGCGAACAGACAGTGATAACCAAAAGGAGAACGTGGAGCTTTCTTCAGTGGAACTTTATTTTTTTTCCAAAATAAAGTTGACTTCAACTTGCCCATGTGTATGGAGAAAGTTTGTGGTAAGTTTGATTGCATTTGGTCATGTTACTTTCGATTGACGATCGAACGGACAAACAGATAATCATCTGTATATATAGAGGATAAATCTTATATATAAAGAAGAATGTATGCCTATCTGTTCGCTATAGTTTGCAGACAGAACGACCAAATACAACCAAACTTTTGACAAACCTTCTCTAAATAATTGGAAAGTCGGTGTTGGTTCTTTAAAAAAATAAATATCCTTTTTGATAATGACCAGTAAGATTGCACTATTTCAAAATATAAAAGAGTATCGTTAGTATAGGTAGTCGAATGCGATCTGAGGGCTCATCTACTATTGTTCAATTTATTTTGAGATCATCATAAATGAGATAAATACCTACTATCAGATTTTCTAAATGTACGGTGGGTACCTCCACAAGTACAGGTGGAAATCAATATTTCTTTTCATATTAACTAACATTTTAAAGATGTTTCTTCTTAATATAAACATTAATAATGTATCGAACAGTAATTTTAAAAATGTGTTTTGCACGAAATCTACTTAAATCTAAAAAGAGTAACAAAATTAGACAAAATATAAAAATTTAAATAAAAACCGTAAAAGAAAAAATATTTTCATTTTAAACATTTAAATAGATCTTATTGTCAAAGAAAAACTAATTGAAGTTACCCATTGTTCTTTTGGAAGACCATCATAGCCAATTCTCATAACATTATTGGCATCCATCCAAAATATTAATTCCATACCTACACTTGAGTTAAATCTATGTACTGTATTAGGTTTAAAATATCCAATATCTCCTCCCCATAGGTAAAGAGGTACAGTATGTAGTAAGAGGTACTGAAAAATTTATATATGTTTTATATTTAAATTTATATATGTTTTAGTAAGTTACATTTTTTAATGCTTGCCCATCATATCCTGCAATAGTAGCATCAACCTTTCCACTTTTGTCTCTTAATCCTTCGTCTAATGTAGCCAAGAAAAGGGATAATGGTCTTTTAGGTTTAAATACATCTTTATCCATTTTCGCCTTTTCCACTTGACTGGAAGAAGTCCTATATACAGAAAACATTTTAACAAAGAATGTAAATTTAAAAGTATAAAAGTAAAATCTACCACTTAGAAATAAAATAATTTATAATTTATTCAATATTAAATTTGAAGATAAAATTTTCTGAATAGGTAAAACAGAAAGTGCACTGAACTTCAATTCCTCAAATCTACGTTTTTGCTTGGGTTCCATTTAAGCTAAGCTGACACGCACAAATTTTTCGAAAGTGGCAATGGCATTTATGTAATCCATTAAGGATATCCACACAGTACAATGAACTCGCTCATCATTCTTTAAAATTTCATTTTGAATAAATTGAGGTCAACTTCCCATTTTGGCCACATTTAGAAACAATCTTTTAAGAAGCAATGGAAACCCTTTGCTTTTGGTCAAAAGTTTTAAGATTTTAAAGCAGGTATTTAAGATCCTATTAAGGAAGATGATTTTTTTATGATTACTTATAGTGAACATAATACATTATTGGAATATGAAATTTGAGAAAATGAAAATGGAGATGCTAACAACTCTGTTTGGGCGTTCCCTATTTTGGCCAAATTTAGAGGTTATACTGCATAAAGATTGTTGTGAGTTAAGGTATTTTAAGCAGGTATAAATTATTTTTACCTTTTAAAAACTTACGATATTTTACTCAGTATTTGTCTTCAACGGAGTGAAGAAGCTTACTCCGCAAGTTAACTTGTGCCTCAAATATACGTGCTTAGTTATTCACTTTTATCGGAGTAAACAAGAATTTTTGAACTTCTTTACAAAATTGTGAGACCTATAAATCCGCTGTCCAAAAAATTTATTACTAATTTTTTAATTAACATTTTTAAAATCTATACTAAATTTATTATAATAGTAATATCTTATTTAAATTTTTTTCGTTACAAATGAATTTATAATATCCTAATTAATTTTTTATTTATTTATTATTGAAGCACCCACTACTTATTAGGCTTTATTAAATTTTATTTTTATTGTATTTTATATATGAATAAACTTGTATTGTGTATATAAAAATATACAGGTTTGGCTCAAAAGTTTCTGCCGATATTTCAATAACAAATGAATATCAACAAAGTATTTAATCATCAACGTCACATAAGTTTTCAAAATATTCACCATCATGCTCAATGCCTCGTTGCCACCTTCCAGGTAACTTGTTGATGCCATCTTGGAAGAATTGTCCACTGCGTGGCTCATCCTCATAGACAAAGTTTCCACTATTGAATTTTGCTACCCAGTCGGAGCATGTTCTGAGGCCAACTGTGCCTTCACCAAGATGTAGTTGATTTCTTTATGATTATTGGCAGTTGACAATCCTCTCTTCCAGTTGTAATAAATAATTTTTTTAATATCTTCTCGAGAAAACTGCATTTTCAGTACAAATACTCACTAGAAAAACGAAAACTATTCGTAATAGATTTAAACAATGTTTAATTTCATACAAATTAAGTACTTTATTATAAAAGTACTGTTCAAATTGTGAAAATTTTAACATATAATGTTAAGAAAACTACTGAATGATAAAAATTTCATTAACTGTGAATACATGGAACTAATTTTAGAAAGCTTTATTCATTGGCAGAGACTTTTGAGCCAAACCTGTATTTTATAAAATTTAATCTTCGCTGTTGTCCTTTTTAAAGTATTAAAATTTGAATTTTATTTAAAATTTTATTCAACTCTTTAAAGACTCAACACATTCAAATATCTTTCAAATACTCTAAATGAACAACGTGAAGCACTATTTCTTACACTTATAATAGATTAATATCCAGATGGTTATTTCAAAAATTATTATTTTTATATTTTAAATTTCGAATAAAACTGAATTGATCTAGAGAACAGAATTAGGAGGCATTTTGAAACCCATACATAAAGTACTTCAATTGGGAAAATAATAATCATTTTACAAAGAATTTAATTTAGACGGAGCAAGTGTTATGCAAAGTCGAAAAATGGAGTGTCAACACTTCTCAAAAAGCAAATATATCATCTAATTAAACACTACTGTGTAGCACACAGCGAAGATCTTAGTTTGGATGATGCATGTAGGCATGTATCTCTTATGCAAGATATTGAGACCTTCCTAAGAGCAGTTTACACTATATTCAACAGATCAGGTTTAAAATTTTTTTAAAAAATTTTTTAAAAATTCTTAAGAAAATTTTTTTAAATTTAATGAAACGGTTATTGTTATAACTAAAATATTGGTAACTGTTTTTTTTAAAGATAAAAGTAAAAGGTTTTGGATATTTTTTATACCGTATAGTCCGGTGTATAAGATTTCCTCTTAAATTTTGAAGCAAAAACTAGGATTTAATATATCTTTGTTGCAAATTTTTTATGTATACATGCTTTACTCAAGGTACCTCTTCTTTATGGGTCAGATGTTCTTTATCCAAAATATATTACAAAATCCAAAATATATTACAAAATCCAAAATTTATTACGAAATCCAAAATTTATAACCATATCCAAAATTTATTATAACAAATTTGTCTAAAACATAAGTGTTTTAATAACAGGGTTAATTTTTTTCTCTTCTCAAACCAACATTTCTTAGTATTAATCTGGGTCTACTTACTTTTTTCTTTAAGCTTAATATATTCAAATCAATAATTTTTATCATTTTCATAAAAAACAGATAATTATATGTATGAAAACACTTTTTGTTCTTACCAAAATAATTACAGGAACAAAAATACCTTTCCATGATTTAATAAACTTAAATTTTTAATTTAATAAATTTAATATTTTTTCCTTGTGATATACACTAGAGATTTGTAGTAAGAAATACAGCTATTGAAATCTCAAAAATTCTCCATGAAACTGTAAATAAACATTTTTGCTATTTTCTTCCTCTGTTGTGTAACATAGAATAACCTCTTATGTTTCATAACACCTAATCAATTTAAACTTGAGCATTGAATCCAGAATTAACTCTGACTTACTATATACGATTTTTCTAAAGTAACAGACTTACTAGCAAAATCGATCATTATCTCAAAACAAGTAATGAAATTAGTACAAGATTAGTATATTTCTCTTTAACTAACAAATTAAACCTTTCAATCGCATTGTTTGTAAAAAGGAGAAAATACATCATAAGATTCATACCAGTTTCCATTGTTAGAAATGTAGTTATTAAAAAACATTTCAATGAATTATCTGGAAGTATTAAAGGAACCATAATTTCTATTTAAAAGATCTTTTAGATGGCTGTAAACTCTTTTATCAGTTAACTTTTACATAAAAATAATATCATAGATAAATTCATTCCTTAATGATGAATCTAAACATTTAATCTTCGCATCAATTAATCTTTTTATGTGCGTCCAGCAGTTATTTCTCAAAAGACTGCGATCGAAATCTTTACCGGTACATGAAATAGCTTCGGCATTATCACCAATAACATTCTTAAATGAATATCTTAGCGAATTTTTTGATAAATATTTTTTATTTCCTCTAAAATCCACAAAATCGTTGTTTTATCCTCGTTCTAAGCAAAACATATTATCCGGAGCAAATGAACATTATTACAATAAATAAAACAATAATATTTTCTATACTTTAAAATTTTACTAATTTCTTTTCAATAAACAAATTTAAAATTTTTTTTAATTTCTTAATTTATTTTAAATATTTTTTTTAATTTAGGATATGGTAATAAATTTTGGATAGTAATATTTTAGCCCTTCTTTATGTGTTGTGGCTCGCATCTCCCACACTTTAATCAACTTAGTAATTGTACACCACTTGCTGATGAGTGATTATGTATATGAATGATTTTTATTTTTTATGATATGAAGAAATGATTTTCTTCTAAGGTGTATAAGACTGCACTTAAATTTTAATAATGAAAAGGGGTCTTATACACCTGACTTTTCAATAATTCATTTTAACAATAATCCGATTTTTTCGAATTTTTAATCTTGGATGTGATAAACACTGGAAGCAAATATAAAGTTTATTTCACATTTGAGCTCTTCAAAGAATTGTGGTCAGTTGTTACAGTTGGCGACAAAGTATTTGCAGGATCTTTCTAACGAAAAAAATTAACGAAAAAAATATTATTAAAGAATTCTAATTAAATAACCACCATTTAAAAATATTTCTTCCTGGTTCTAAGAAAAGCAAATGTCTCATTTATCATTCTCCTTCGAATGCCATGGTATTACTTTTTTATACAGTCTGATAAACAGAATCACAAAGAAATTAGATGAACGAAATCTTTAAAAAATGTCTTTAGATTGTAATTTTTAAGTACAAAGTAATCTCATTCATCATTTGTAGTTATAACATACTTCAAATATTATATGAATTTACTTTAACTTTGGATGTTCCTTTAATACATCTACGATAAATTTTTCCGGGATCGTATTTATTCTTGAAATACGATAAATTGAACCATCACGAATCTTTTCAGACTTAAAATCTACGACAGGCGAATAATGAAAATAGAGCTAAAGAATAAATATTTTATGAATATAATCGATAAATAGTAAATAAATTACATCTGAGTGATCTTTATCCTTAAGAAAGTAATCCACTTCATGAAGTAAATCCTTATTATTATCCTTATATCCCTTTTGCTCGTGCCATAGTGAACCAATTCTTTCCAGTTCAGGATTGTACTCAACAATATGATACCGAGCAACTCTACATCTATATTCTTTGTCTGTCATAAATCGATTGTACTCTGGTTTGAACTGTTCATATTTTTCCCACCCTTTATGATTTCTTTTTACTAAAAATAACTTACAAAGAATACTTACAATCAAATGAGACATCCATTGGTACAAGAATGGAATATTTTTTTCCCGGTTGCATTCTCAAATCACAACTTTTAATAAAATCAAAATACTTCTTTGCTTTAAAATAGTCCGAAGAAGAGCATTGTGGATTTTTTAAAATATCATCAAAAGATAACACTAAAATATAAAAATTAAAGTACATTATAATTTTTCGTTATACCTGACAGAGGAATAATGGCCTTATCCAAAATGTGATAAACTCCATTTGCGGCCATATTATCTTGAGATACAAATTTGCTTTTCCCTCCGCAAACATCGGATCCATAACGTATTTCCTGTTGACCTCCTGTCTCCCCTTCTGCACCCCCGGCACTTCCCGATTCACCTCCTGCACCACCTGTTTCACATTTGACATTAACTTTTGCACCAGTAGTGGAAGCTAGTTTGTTATTGGTTTTATAAAGAGCTGCAGAACATTGCAATTTTTGGAAAACGTGGCTTCGAACTATTTCTTCCAAATTTTTTCCAGAATATTTTCTTTTAATTGTATTCCAATTTTCATTCTTTACTGCTAAAACTGTATACCATATCCGAGATCGTACATTTCTTAATTCAGTTTGCAGATTATATGGTATATCCTTAGCAAAAGAGGAAGTTTCTGGATCCGATGTGAGAGCATCCATTAAATTTTTTCTATTATACCTTGTTCCTGATTGTGGAATTAATGGCTATGTTAATTTTTTGAAAAACAATCATTGAATTTATTAAAATACTTTTTTAAGAAAATGAATGACACTGTTCTTGCATTCGATATCAGCTTTAGTCATCTCAACACAATCTATGGCTATAACCTAATATAATTTTAATATTTGATTACGTATTTATAAAATATAATTACTAACACCATAGGAATATTTAGTGACTTTCAATTTTTGGTTTTGATAATATGAAGTTAGTTCTTGATTGTTTCTAAGTTTGGAAGCATAAAATCGACCTTTAACAACATGATAGAATATTGGACTACTGGTACTTTGACCGAAAGAAGAGTAAATTTTTTCCACCTCATTTTCCTTTTGAGGTGCAAATATTGTGAACTCTTCAGTTGGATTTTCACTTCCCATTTCTCCAGTTTTTATCATTCTCGAAAATGCACCAAATCCAACTGAAAAAATTGCTATAATTAAAAAAGTATATTTTATTTTAAATAACCAAAGGAATTCAACACATCAGGGCATGATTTCCACTGAGGTATAGTTTGAGCACATGGTTGTTTTCCAAAAGTATTTAGTTCAAACATCGAAGAACTGGCTTCCTTAAATCCTGAACAACATTCATATCCGAATTCCCTACTTGAATTTAAAAATTATTTCTATATTATAATGTCTCACAGAGTTTTTCCGCATCTCTTAAAAGAAAATGGATCACAAGTGGAATACAGAGAACTACCATCGGCTAATTTCCAATTAGCACAATATCGATATCTATAAATATAAATAAAATTAGTGTTCAATTATATTAATGTTTACCCATGACTATCTGGATCAGCGTAATCGGCTTTTGATACTGGTGATTCCAAAACGTAGTTACTTTGAGCTGAATTCCTTCTTATTAATAAAAAAACGCAAATGTAAGTTAAAGTTAAGATTTTCATTGCAGCTAAATGGACCTGGTAAATATAATAGTACTATAAGTAGTGAACATACAATAGACTTTATCCTTGTCTTAATGACTTTTTTTATTTTTTTGAGTTTACTCTTAGGTCATTAACTGTAATTGTACTTTGATATATCGAGTTTTATTATTTTATTTAATAAATTTTATTTCATTTATTTAATAAGTGAAGTAAAATGAGCCTTACTTTGCGTTCATGATAAATTAAAAGTTCTAATATTTTCGAGAATAAAAGAACCCTGAAATTATTTAACCGTTCGATTTAGCTGATTATAAAAATTTTTTTTTAAAAATCATAATAAGCAACTTTTTCAAGTAAACTTAATATCGATAAATAGAATCACATTTTTCTGGAAAATATTTTTTATAAATTATTAAATAAAGTTATTATCTTTAAAATTTATATTAATTTATATTGAATTGATTAACTAGGGTTCCTGGAATATATTCCAAGTTCTTCTGATTTTTTTAGATGTTACAGTGGATCTGTTTTGATGTTTTTTGAGCACCATTTGTGTATTGAGCTATACTACCGAGTACAAAATCGCTTCATGAAATTCTAAATTAGCAGAGTTACAAGCTGGTATACCTAGAAGGACGGGCAGCGGTCATTTTGACCCCTTATGTATAAATGTAATTTTAAAGATTGTCAAGACGTAAATTCTGTATTAAATGATCCAAATAGCCTTTTTACAATGAAATGACATACAAATTGACAGATCAATTAGATACGCAAGAATACAAACCAAAATAAAATGTTTTTCCCCAACATATGTTCCACAGACCACCTTTTCACACTTCCCGCATGATGTTGCAGATTTATTACGACACCAAAATGTTGCTTTTGGATGGCTTGTGGTGCGGCTCGAACGATTGGGATCATCTCATCTGGAAACACTTGGATCAGACTCTGTAAAATGTCATTTAATTCATCAACTTTAGTTTCTAGTAACAAAGTCAACAATTGTAACACGAGCGGATGAAGATGATTAATAATAACATTTTAAACATGTTTTTTTGTGGCAAGAGGAGCTCAGGCACAGTCATAATGAAATTCATCACCTTTTTCAATATGTCCTTTCGTTTTGAACTGATCTCATTGGAAAAATTGCCCGCGGAATAAGCCGGTGTTGAATCGGAAAAGATATCAAACAACAATCAACAATGTTTGACTGGGGACTCCCACCACAACTGCTCATTGTGTTCCGTATGACTCAGCATTTTCTTCAATAAAATTAATTAAGAACATTTAGACAAGTCGCGTTTGAACTTTTATTACAATCACATTTAGAGTCATTATGACTCTCAGCAAGTCTTTCATCGTTTGTCATCATTCTAATTGGTTTTCTTATTATTTTTTTAATCATGATTATTCGAACAATTTTTCTAAGTCATTTTTTTAAATATATTAACTAATATTAATTAAAAATAATAAATTTTACCATTTCTCAATAAATCCCAAAATAATAAAAATGTCTTCAAATTATTAAAAATACATTTAATTTAAATTTTACCAAAAAATATTAAACTTAATTTTAATTCTTATAAAATGATTATTTTAATTATGTTCGAATAGTCAATCACTTTAAATTTAAATAAAAAAACCAATTTCCATCTGGGTGGGAGAATCACCATTCTAGATTCAACATACTTAAATCAACATACCGCATCCATACATTTACACATTCAAACAATTTAAAATATTCCTCACATCCCCCTCGGTTTAAATGGCTTTAGCCATTCTACATTTCTGATTAAGATCGTGCCGTCATCTAGTTGTATCTCATAACTTCTTTCGTGTCTTTGCTTTATAATTTTAGCTGGTCCCCATATAGCGGTCATCATCTTTTGATGGGTTAACTTTCTTTATCAATACTTTATCTCCGACCTGAAATATTCGCTTTGTTTCAATATGATTTTTATTTTCTTTTTCTCCACTTTTTTC
>MQRK01012352.1:0-11170 GCA_001938485.1 Girardia tigrina | reverse complement strand
ACTTATAGATTTTAAAGTGATTTACACCAAATAGACATATTTTGGAATAAAATACACAACATATTATTTTGATAATACAGAAATATATAGGGTTTCAAAAATTATGCTCATCACTATATATATATATATATATATATATATATATATATATATATATATAAATAATTGATTTTAACGTCAGAATATATACATTGTAAGGTAAAATCTATATAATAGGCTCCAATGGCCTACGTTTCTTCTAGGAATCGGATTCCTACTTTTCATTATGAGAATATATGTATTTCGTCAGCTTTGTGAAGTCTGCTTTGGTACTTTGAATTAAAGTGCCAATATTATTAGATTCAATCAATATTTTGAGCACACATAGTTTAGGAATCTTTCATAATAAACTGGTTTGATTTTTAAATTCTTACCGACAATTATTCAGATTTATTCAACAAGAAAATAAAATTTTAATTTGTAGTTCATCATTGAAATTCGTGGTTTTTTTGTGGAAAAATTGAATTAAATGATTGAAGATTTAACCATGGAGTCTTTAAGAATAAACAGTAATATTTTTACAAGAAAGTAGAGAATTCCCGAAGATCTCCAGATTCCTAATCAAATTCTCAAGAGAAAACTCCTTTAAAATGAAATTGGCAAGTTTGAATTTTTGCAGGAGCACATTGAAAGAACTTAAATGTCTAATACAGCCTGATTATTTTAATCTCATTCTGTGTAATATTTTGTATAAAACTTCTCTAAAAATACATTTATTCGGCTTTGAACTGTTGGATTATTATTATTTTGTTGTAACTATTTTGGTGTTGTAATAAATTCGTTGTTGTAATTAATTCAATTGGTGTAATTACTTCAGTATTGTAATTTTGAGACAACAAATGAACTTGAAATCCCCTAACCCTAACCCTAACCTTCTGTTGAAATTAGTTTTTTTGTTGAAATTAATTCTGCATCCCGTTAAAAAAGAGTTTCATTGATCTCTGGAGTTTGATTGGAAAATTTGAACATTGATCTTGGAGTTTTTTTGTTGAATTCGGTTAGAACGAATTCTTTTCAAATGAAAAAAGGATACTTAAAAAATTGTTATTACTCTGTCTCCGTTGACTATCGATTTTCGTTCTCAAAGACGGTCTTCGTCTCATCGCTTTGCTTGACTTTTTATTTTTCAAAAATGAAAAGCCCTGATTTTTTGGAAACAATTAACTATAACAAAATCTTTCTTAAACGATCTGTTAAAAAAGAAGCGTCTGATCAGTATTTCCAGATCATTCGGCAGGACAACTCGACCAACGAAAACATTGTAGGGGCATTGGAATTCATTCTGGATAGGGTTTAACAAGTCAAAAAAGGAATTGTTCAGTCGAGAGATCGTGGTCCATCAGCGCATGTACTACAAGTACGTCTTCAAACTGCACAAGGTCAACATCAATGCCGTAGTTGACGACGTATACATGATCACAGAGCTGTGTTTTTAATCGGTCTCTAACCAACTTCATTGACCTGTACGGACCCCAGGGTTTTCGACCGGGTCACATGAATCGCGTGCGCAACGGCATCAGCAAGGATCTCCTCTATCTCCACTTTGAGAAAGGAATCGTTCACAGAGACATCCAACCAACTAATATCCTGTTGAATGAGAAGATGCATCCTAAGACTAGAAAATTCAGTTAGTTAATGCCAACAGACGAGACAATCAGCGATCGAATTTTCAAACAAAATATTTCTCCTTAAATTTGTTCAAACTGGTGAACCAATGCTCCTATGAGCCCAGCATTCAACATCAAAGCTCCCACAATAATTTTCGCCGAGCAGCTCTGTTACCACCGCCTAATTGATGACCACATAAAGGGTCCTAGTGGAACAGCTCTGGTAATCCTGCTTTTGAGATGATGAAGTATAAAACTTCGAAACATGTTTAATAAAAAATTTCTTAAAAAACTTTAAGTACATTATTTTTTAAAAATATGAATATATATTCATATTATCAATGGATTGTTATGTCATCTAAACACTCTCATTAGAGTAGGAGAATTCAAGATCTTGGTCGGAATGTAGGTGGGAGTAATATTGCAGAACACAGAAAGGGTTGTAATTCAAACCAAAATATAAACATAAATGACTTTAAAACTCTGTGTACTCGTTTTAAAAACTATTGAGAAAGAGTGGTCTGTGAAGCACTATGCATCAGATCTTAAGATCTTAAGATTAATGTGCAAAAGGGTGTCTCGAAAACCCTTTTGAGAGTGTTTAGATGACATAATAACCCATTAATTACATAATAACTGCTTACCTATATAAGCAGATTTAAAACTCATATATTTATATTGTTATTAAATTAAGGTTAAAATTCATAATATTGTTTTCATGCAGTTGTTACTGTGAATTTTTTTAGTTTCAGTTTTTGAACTGAATGGAAGTGGTCTTCAACTAGTATATATTAAAAACAGTTGAAATAAGTGGTTTTACCACAAAATTTAGAGATGAAAAAATAATTGGAGATGAAAATTGTAAGTTGGTAAAAAGAATTGTTCAGTTGTTTTGAATTTTTCCTAATTGTAATGAGCAGGACTGGCTCTAGAATTAGTGCCCCCACAAGTATGAATTTTTGGCGGCCCTAGTAATAAAATAAAAAACTGGTTTTTTAGGAACCATAAAATTAGATAATAAGAGTACAATTATACACAATAACAAAAACAAATATAATATTTTCCATTTATATAGACTCAGAACAATAAAATAAATAAAGAATATTATTCAATGCATTCCATGATAATCACTAGTTCAAATGATGTATTGAACTGATCAAATTCAAGGGGACAATACTGTTTGATTTATATCTTCGAATAATATGAACATATATTAAATGTAACGCAACTCGAAAATTTGGATCAACGACCAAGAAAAAAATCTGAAATTAAAAATAATATTTTGTTAAATATGAAAATTACAAAGTAAGTAAAAAATAAAAAAATAATAAAAAATCTTTTTAATAAAATAATTATTAGAAATTCTCAAAGAATAAAATAATTTAAACTTCGAGCATTTCAATTTAAGATTTAATAAATGAAAGTTATTTATTTGCCCAAGTTACAAGGAAAAGAAGAAACTCTTAAGTTCTTCCTCTAATTTCAATGGCACATCAAAAATTTTAATATATTTTAAGAGAACTTAGTATCACCAGAGACAAAATAATAAGTCATAATAAAAACATAGGACAGGGTAATAATATTATAAATAATTGTTCGGGTATCAAATTGGTTTGTATATTTCAATTGCCTTTTTCTTTTTTTTGTCTGACTCTGATTCCATGGAGGGCATAGATGGCTACCATGCCGTCACAGGGACAAGATGCATGTCAATTTGAGAGTTTATAAGAATGGTTGGAGTGTACAGGAAGCAATGCTTGTCCAGCACCGACCTATTTCACTCGTCTTTCCATTTTTGGGGCTGAGTGATTGGGGATGGGGTTAGTATGCCTTTCCTTGAGGAGGAGAGTTTGAATGAAACAACAAGAATATGTATTAGAACATCACGACAAAATGTTTTTCATATATCTCTGGGAGATAGTGATCATGGATTTACTATTTTGCAGTATTTACTATTTATAGAGTCTATCTTGGTTTAGTTATCATCGATAATTTTATGAATCAAATGTTGGTTGTTTAAATCTTTCAATAAACCACAATAATTGGTGGATGTTTTGTTAATGGAGAATTCACTTTAAAGTTTTAATGAAAGAAATAAGACCGTTGATGTTTTTGTATCCAATGTTTGCTGTTGTGCTACCGTTAAGCAGGCTTGAGAAAGAGATCGTAGGCGATGCATTCGTCATTTTGCGTTCTTAAATCGAGGATCCGACTTAACTTCCAGGAGAGTTACAAATCAATTTTGTCGTCGTATTATGTCAATTGTGTGATGAGAATTGAAAATTTTGTATACGACAGTGACAATAACAACAATGACGATAAAATCAATATTTTGGTATTTTTTTTGCAATTGCGATAAATTTGATACTCAAACGCTCTATAAGGATATTTTGGCGGTGTCACTGTTATTGTTCTTGTTGATAAAGATTTTCGTGATTTTCAACCTGAAGAACATATGGCTGTCACTCGCTGCGGTTGTCTCGTAGACAGGAATTTTTCTTTTCCATAGTTCCATGAGGCAAGTACTAATAACACAGCGCAAACCACTCTACAATCATTAATGTCATCTGTAAATTTGTTCTATGTATTTGTCTATAAAAAAACAAATTAAATCATATCTTTATGCATTTCTTTTTAGTACTCTAAACTAGTAAATCTTATGAACTTTTATTTATCCCAATAAATTTTTCAAATTTTATTTAAAAATAGAGGAAGACCTTTTTCTAATGAATTTCCGATGTATTATTTGGATTAAAGACACCGAAAATATAAAAATAATATATACAACAACGTTTGTCACAGCCATATAATGTTATCACAAATATCCGCCAAAGCCATCAAGCTTTGATACTAATTTATCACCATAATAAAATAGTTCTTATATATTATTTTAAAGGAAGGGAAAATAAACAATTTGATATTTTTTGTATCCCTATTGATTTTGTACTCCTTCTTTCTTATTTTTGTTCTTCTTTTAAGCATTATTCAGCCGCGTTTCTTCATTTTTCTTTAGCGTTAGTAAACAAAAGAACACTTTCCATAAAAAATGTTTTTGTTAAGAAATTTATCAATTTCTTTATTAAATAAAATAATATTTTCAAAACAAAAATATTATTTATTTTCGAGTTAATTTATAACAAAAGTAAAACAAACCTTGCAGAAATATTAAAATTAAAAGATTTATAATAAATATTTAATAACACATTATAATTATAAAATAATAAAAGATTTAATAATTTATTTATTAATAAATTTAATTAAAATAAATTTTTTTCGATTAATTGTTACTATACTATTTAAATTTGAATGTTATCAAGAACTTTAGCGACATCGAATTTATAAATTTGACATGTTCATAGTTATGGACGAGTCAAATCGTTCAAACATGGTTGTTGAGAAGAGGGTAGCAACAAGTTAGAAGTTTCTAATATGTCTATGTTGCAATCGATTTCTAGGAAGTAAAAGCACTTTCACAACAAATATTACTTTGATATCGTCCAAGGAAGATGTCATTTCCAGAGCTGCAACTGCGAATATGTTACAAAAATGTTAGAAGACAAGATGTATTTTATTTATGAAAATAAAATTATTATGTTTAAATTATTAAATAAATTCATGTGTTTGTGCGTTTGTGTTCATTTAAAATACACATTTATTCAAAATTGCAAAGAAACTTGAATGAAATTGGGATTTTATCTTATAAAGTCATTGAACCAATTTACACTTATCTGTTGTTAATTAATGAAATAAAAAAAATCACAAATCTTCCCCACCGTTAGTTTTGTTTTCTGATCTCGTTTACAAAAATTTACATGTAAAAGATGTAATGTCACAAACATTGGAGAGACTTTGCGTCACATCTGTAAGTAATGACTGTTTAAATGATGATGAAAGTTGTGAGGATTTAGTAAATGTAAAAAAATATTTGAATATGGAAAAATTAACAATATCTAAATTACCTAAAATCAGAATTTTTACAATTATTGCGTTGTTGCATAAGTTTCCGCCGTTTTTTAAACATTTATTTTCAAAGAAATCAAAGAGTTTTAATAACCAAAATAATTACTCAGTTAATTATATATTTAATGAAATCATAAAATTTTAACAACAAAAATAATAATACTTCAATCAATTATGTACTCTTCTTCATTGTTCACTACTTCTTCCCATCTTTCCAGCAGTTTGTTGATTCCATTTCGCCAGAAATCCTTAGGTCAAGTATCGAAGAAGTTGTTGAGCCAATTCTCAAGATGATCCTGATTTTCGAAGCTAAGACCCCTCATTTCATTTGAAAGGCAGCGGAAGAGATGGTAATCCGTCGGGGTGAGGTCTGGGGAATAGGAAGGATGTTGAAGTATCTCCCAACCAAGCTCTTGGAGTGCCATCTTGACAGTTTTTGCGGTGTGTGATCGAGCATTGTCATGGAGGAGGATCACCTGGCCTTGTAGATCCGGTCTTTTTTGTTGAATTGCCTCATTGACTCGATGAAATTGGGCTTTATAGAGATTCTTTTCTACTGTCATGTTCTTTCCAAGCATTTCCCAGTGGATCGACCTTCCCAATCCCACTATACGCAAATCATTGTCTTCATCGGGTGCAGGTCTTTCTTGATCTTGATCTTAGGCTTCTCTCCCGGACTCACCCACTCTTTCCTTTGCTTCATATGCATATAGAGACACCATTTCTCGTCTCCAGTGACGATTCTGTATAAGAAACGTTGGCTGTGGCCATGGGTTCCTTGGTGTCGAGCAAGATTTTGAGCAGCAATAGAAAGCCGCTTATCCTTCTGTTTTTGGGTGAGTTCGTGCGGGACCCAAGCTCCAAGCTTTTGAGTGAAACCCATCGACTAAAGATGGTGAGAAATCGTCGCAAAATCACAATTCATCTTTTCGGCCAATTCTCTGCATTTCTGGCGGTCATCTTCCTTCAAAAGATCCCCGAAGGAAGGGGAAGATCGTCCATCTCGACTGGTCTTCCGGAACGAGTAGCGTCATTGAGATCGAAATTATCGTGTTTGAACCTGGCAAACCAATCCAGAGCAGTTCTCTCAGCTATAGCTTCCTCTCCATACACGGAACAAATATCTCTGGTAGCTTTACTCGCTTTTTGACCTCGATTAAAGGCAAAAAGAAGGTGTCGAAAATGCGATTTTTTGACGACTTGACAATCCATTTGACGATTCTTAAAAAGACAAAAAAATAATATAGGCAAAAACGATTACTTTAATCTTGTAGAGCATAGCACGGGCATTCTAATGGTATATAACACTTTGTCAAATATCAAAAAGTCTTTGTAGAACAAATAGCTTCATGTGACGGCGGGAACTTATGCAACAACCCAATACAAATATTTTCTAAGTAATTTTAAATTGAACTTTAAAAATTTGCTAATTAAATAAATATGAAAAGCTAAGTAAAAAAATAAAAAAATATAAATAAAAAATGCATAATTCTAAGTACAAAATACATCATTTTAATAAAAAAATACAAAGTTAATGAATCAAAATACAAAGATCATTCTTGAGCCTTTTTACCCTTGGTTGGTCTGCAATGCTTCAATTTTTCTCCAATTGGCACATTTTTAGCAGCAGCAGGTGGTTTACAAAGACCAGTTCTAATTGAAATTCTAACAACATGCTTGCAGATATAATTTTTGAAAAATGCTGGACAGTCGCATACTCCATCTTGCCAAGCTTTTTCTTTAAGAAATGTGATTTTCCAAACATTAAAAGCTCGTTTTTTAAATTACTCGAAGGTATTCCAACACAGAAAATTTTTTTCGTCAATAACATTTTTAGCAAGTTTATTTATATTTCCAGATGGAACGAAATATTCGACTGTTGTATCCAGATCTTTCGACAGAAAAACTTTGTCAGTCTTTGCCCATTGATAAGCGAATTTATCCCGAACTTGAAAGGTTCGATTTGCCTTTACTATATTCTAGCTCTTTTCTTTCCTTTTCTTATCATTCGTATTTTTTCACTTATGTCTCAATTTCCTGCCAAATATTATCTTTGCTGGTTAGATACCTAGGATAACTTGAATTGTGCAATTCAATGTATATTCATGTCATAAATAACTGTTCTGAATTGTCCCTCTGTGAGGAATATTTTAAATTTGGTATGTTGAAATTGGTATGTTGAATTTTGTATGTTGAGTTTAGTATTTGTAAATGAGTTTCTTAAAACCCAGATGGAAAATTGATATTTTGGATGTTCACGATGAATAGTTCATCGAGCATAATTTGCATTTTAAATTACATTTTTATGACGAATAAATATTTTATTGAAAAACATATTGACCATTGTGGTCCAATACCTTCTTCCATCTTCCTGGCAGTTACATGATTCCACGTTCATAAAATATTTGTTCTTTGCTGCTAAAAAACTTTTCCAGGTGATTTTTAACATCTTCATTTGATACAAAAGTGTTACCATCTAAATAAATTTTTAGAGACCGGAACAAAAGATAATCAGAAGGTGAGAGGTCTGGAGAATATGGTGAGTGAGGCATGATGTTCCATCCAAGCTGTAAAAGCTTTTGGCGAGTTACCAAACTTGTATGAGGTCGGGCATTATCTTGGTGAAACACTACACCTATTCTATTGATCAATTCTGGCCTTTTAAGGGATTCATTTACTTTGTCCAGCTGATGACAGTAGACGTTCGAATTGATCGTAGTTTTGTCAGGAAGAAGCTCATAAAATACGATTCCTTTGAAATCCCACCAAACAGTTTTTTGATGAATGTCAGCTTTCGAAGTGCTTTGAGCAGGTTGATCTTTTTTACTCCAAGATCTCTTGCGTTTTACATTATTGTAGACTACCCATTTCTCATCTCCAGTGACGATGCGTTTCAAAAATGGATCATTTTCTTGACGTTTGAGAAGCATATCGCAGATGTCTAAAAGACAGCATAAATTTCGTTCGGTAAGATTATGAGGAATCCATGTGTCGAGTTTTGATGTAAAACCCTAGGCGCTTCAAATGATCATGGACGGTCGAATTAGATAAATGTAATGTCTGGGCAATTTCGCGAGTTGTTATTCGCCGGTTTGAATCAATTAATGCCCTTATTATGTCTTCGTCGGCCTCAATGGGCCTTCCGGAACGTGAAGAATCGTCAACATCAAAATTTCCGGATCTAAATTTTTTAAACCTGTTTTGGCATTGGCGTTCTGTCAGCACGTCTTCTCCATACACTTCGCATAATTTTCTTCTTGCTTATACATCATTTTTACCTTTTCGGAAGTAAAAAAGTAATACATGCCGTAAATGCTGATTCTTGCTTTCCATCTTTGATAGGTCAAAAATCAAATATAAATGTTTTTAATTATTCCAAAATTTTCCAAATCTAACCTTGATTACCAACTGCTAAAATAAATAATATAGTCAATGATTATTAATGATTATTAATATAAAAAATACATTTAAAACAAGTATTAAAAAAACGAAATGACTTTCCGAACAACCCAATATATTTTTTTTGTAATTGTAACAAAATACTTCTTACAAAAACTTATAATTTTTTTTTGAAAAGCATATTGAAGTAGCAAAAAATAAAAACAATTGGTGAATTAATATGCAAAATTTGTAGAAAATCTTCTCAATTAAAAAGAATTATTATTTAAGTTAAAGAACTCAACTATTCAGAAAATAAATAGTACAATACAATATATTAATATCTTATTAAAGATGATTTTACACTATCACCTAAATATTATTATTGAATTTTCGCTGGTTTTAATATTTATGACTGAATAAATATTTTAGAGACCACCTGAAGTTGGTATACGTTCTGTCAAAATAGTATTACTGAAATAGGAAATATATTTTTATACTTACCTGCAGTATTCCACTTTTATTATTATAATTATGACCTCCAAAATAATAATTTTAATGTATGATTAATTAATCAAAACAATTAATGCAATGAAATTATTGCGAAAATGGAATTTAAGCTTGGGTATTTTAATTATATTATATTTCTCTTTCCTTTTACATGATTTTAATTTTATAATTTTCTGGAAAATATAATTAATTGAATAAATAAACATTAAATAAAAAAATCTCTCAGCAATGTTTAAAAATCAAAAAAATTGGATAAAAATAATTAATTAACAATGTAATTATTAATTAAACGAACTTCAACAGTACATAAAATGTTTACATTTTTTTTTAAAAAAATCATTAAAATATTCAGAGAATAAAATGAAAAAAAAATCTTTAAAATATAAAAAAAACATTTTCTCAATTAATTATTCATTTTTGGGACAAGATTTCTTTCAAATAATTATTTATATTTTCGAAACAGAATTTTATTATATAAACAAGTAAAAAATTGTTTGTTTGAAAAAGAATATTTCTAACAAGTACGAATGAGTTTCAGAAAAAAATTGTTATCATTTATTTATTTTTCAAATAATTACAGAAAATCATAATTAATAATTAAAGAAAATCGAACAAAAGTTATCACAAAAATTAAATGTACATTTTTTATTATAATTTTAAAAATAAAATTTTTATAATAATTAAGACAAAAAATCAATTTTCGTTAGTTTAAAAATCTTCTTTATATTATATATTCATCATAATCATGACATTTTTTTATGGAAAATGTAAAAACAAATTATAATTTAAATATCAAATAATTATAAAAGAGAATTTTTACTATTTATTATTGTTAGTACTAACAAATGTTATTTGATAAATAATTATTTATATATTTCCTTTTTTCGACGAAAAAAATATAATAATAATGTGGTGCCTACAGCCGGACCGATTGGAGGCGGCCAGCACCTCTTAGATGTACCGGGACTTGGTGCCCGCAGAGATCGCTGTGCAGGTTCAACGGTGTCTGTTTGCCGATCGGGTCCGATGACCGTCGGTCGATACGTCATTGGATGTCGGTCCCGCGATCGACTCACGACGGTTCCGTTTCTGTGAACGCCGATACCACTCTGTTCGTCGAAACACGACCCAATTGAGTGGTCGGTGAGATTATGGGGAATTATATTACAATCGGTTGACTAGATTTGTCTATTTCAATCGTCATAATGTACAAATTGTATTTATAGAATTAGTAAAATGTAAATTTACGATAGGAAAAAAATTACACAAATATTTTCGCTTTTTTCCGGTTTTAATAATCATTTCGTCGATCTCTAATTTTAAAATAATTTCCGTCTCTTTCTTTAAACATTGAAAAGCTGTTTTATGATATAATTTTTTATTTAATTAAATTTAAATTTATTTTTCAGCTTTAATTTCAAAAATCTTTTAAACCTACTTTACAACATTTCAAAGTACAAAAGCATGCTACCGATGGGTTAGACCAGGCCTGGCCAACCCAAATGGTAACGAGGGCCACTTTGAAGACTCGTTCCCTTGTCGCGGGCCATTCATACACACATGTTTGTAAAATTTTAAAAAAAACACAACATGAATAAAACTTTATTGATGCAACAGTTATACAATATAATCAGTCTCGTGTCCTAATTAATGACTTACTTGTTTTTCCTTTCTTT
>MQRK01012349.1:0-16094 GCA_001938485.1 Girardia tigrina | reverse complement strand
AAAATTAAATATTGACAATCCATCTGGTTAGGAGAGGCACAATCCCAAATCAACATACAACATTTAAACATACAAAAACTACACAAAAACATCCACACACCAAATATTCCTCACACGGTTGTAATAAATGATTTTTCTAATATCTTCTCGAGAAAACTGCATTTTCAGTACGAATACTCACTAGAAAAACAAAAAAAGCATTCATAATAGATTTAAACAATGTTTAATTTCATACAAATTAAATATTTAATTATAAAAGTTCTTTTCAAATTGTGAAAATTTTAACATGTATTGTTAACTAAAATACGGAAGAGTACATGGTAAAAATTTCATTAACCGCGAATGCATGGAACTAATTTTAGAAAGTTTTATTCATTGGTAGAAACTTTAGAGCCAAACCTGTATGACTTTATTTCTTTTGTATTTTTCTTTTTATACGAAGAAATTGAAATGAAAACAATATAGTATTTCGTTAATCTATATTGATTAATAGTCTATATGGTGTATATTACAATGACCTACTATGCTTTTCTTTGTATTTATTTAAGTTATAGTAAATTTATTGCAGATTTATATTGTATAATTTAAAAATTTTTATTGACCTATGCCGTTAGTAAGGTTAGATTTTAAATATTCTATTAAACTGATCGGGGTCACAATATTGTCTGCGACCATTTTTCACATCACTTTCCTTGTTCGACCAGCTTGGAATCCTTCAGCTAAGTTTCTTGCCTTTGTTAAATATTCCTCAGCTGATTCTTCTAACCTGTCGACCTTGAGAGCTTCGTCTAAATCTTCCATCAATGTGCTTTTCTTTTGAAAAGCCTCTCGTAAATGAGCTTCGTAGCCCTTTATTTCTATTGATACGCCCTCGTGCACATAACACAAGCTCGTGGAACAGCAATCCAATCACCAATATCCTACCAATAGACTACCAATCAGATTATACCTAGATTTCAGGCAGTTAAATTTAATTATACAAATAGCGAAGATATTAGATAGGTAACATGGAACAAAATATTTTAGTACAATAGACTTAGGACACGCGTACTATCAAGCTGAATTGGACAATGAATTAGAGGAAAAAACGGCGTTTTCCGCTAAATCAGGACTGTTTTGTTTGAAACGTATGACTTTTGGTATGGCAGCACATGAAACATTCCAGGAACTAATGGCTAATGTAATTAAACTGATAAAGAGGGGCATAAGTTTATTTGAACGATATACTAATAAGCAACAGACACAAAGAAAGAAAGTAGTAAGATAAGTATTTGGAAGAATAAAGCAAACAGGACTAAGAATAAGACCATCAAAATGTAAGATTTTACGACAAGAAGTAAAATTCTTAAGACATATTTTACATGACAAAGAGATGCAGACAGACTCAGAAAAAATTACAGTTATAGAAAATTTTCAAAGGCCGACATGCAATAAGAAATTGAGTATCTTTTAGGGAATTTGTAACTATTTCAGAATCTTTATCAACGGATACGCATAGAAAGGTAAAATACTAGAAGGAATGTGTGGCTCGAATAATGAAAAACTAATTTGGACAGATGCATGTGAAATAGAGTTTAATGATATGAAGAAAGAATTCTAGATTCTTCAACCAACCTTTCTCTTCAGTACTTCCTCTGGTGCTTTAGTTTGCAAGGATCCAAAATGTTAGCTGGTGGCAGTATTCCAATATCGTTTAGAACTGAATTAACTATAAAGCAAACATCTCTATTGCTAACACTTGCCCTTTCCACCGCCTTGTTTTGAAAATATCAGTACGCATTTGTATCATACTCATCAAAAGTTGCTTTGGATCACTGAAAACTGAATGTCTGCTGGCATTTTGGGTATTACTCCCTGCCTTCAAGTGCAAATCGAGTTTTTTCACTTAAAAGTAAAAAAAACGTTTTTACAAATTCAGAATGGAGATGGCAAAAGAAAAGCAGAGATGATGGCTGAGATTATAGTAAAATTTCATTGGACAGTCGAAGATTTTGAAAAATGTTTGTCACTAAATTGAAATAACGATAACAAAACAAAAATAGAAATAAAAAAGATGGATATCCGACTTGATTTCATCCACCTTTTTGATAATTTACTTTATCTCGTCCTTTTTCTTGGATATTCATCTTTTTTATTTCTATCATATCACTCCAATCTTCAACAAGACGTAGAAGATACAGATAGGTTAATTATATTAGTGACATAAATGGATTTGTATTTTAAGAAGAATTTCCAATTAGAAACAGAGTTAATAAAAAGTTAAACAAATACGAATTATTTATAAAGTAGAAAAAATTGGTTTATTGGAAAAGAGTTGGAGACAATATTGAGAGTATTAGTCTAACTATGTACAAATTCGAGTGCAAAACTAAAACACAATAAGTCCAATTCGACAAAGTCTCCAACTGCTATATTTTACAAACCGGAACTCGAGTGTCGAAGACCTTCAGAGCACCCACGGTAATCCATTATCAATATCATTAATCAATACATAAATACATAGAAGTCATTGTAATAAACAGCAAGATAAAACTTAAATTACAAACTACATCTGATTATGCCAAATACTATTCAGAACTCGATATTATGAGCTTTTGACCAAAAACTATCACATTAAGGCCAATCAAGGAAAAAATATTAAAACATATCAATAAACACATTTTTCATTATTATTCAGTTTAAGTGGAAATATTTGATATTATCAAATGTATTATTCGTCAGTATTTTCTGGTCCCAAATTGGCAGAAATTGATGTTCTAAAAACACTCTTGATTCAAAAAAATGCCTCGAGATAAATAATTCAAAAAGTTTTTATTGGTTTTCTTGTCGATATCGGTATGAGATGTTTGTGGTCGACAGAATGCAACAAATCGTCGAATCCTGAATCAGAGCTGTTTGAGATCGGGGAATCACAATTCGCTACCGGCACCGGTTTTGATTGGAACTCTGGCTTTTCGATGTTCAGTTTGAAGAGCTGGATTGATTTCATGTTAAACCGATCGTCCAGTTGAGATTCTTCTGTAAACAACAGAGAGATATTATATTCATTAATCTTTTTTATTGGATATTAATTACAGTCTATCCTCGCTTTTGGGGAAGATTTTTATAAATTTCCCAAAAAGTGAGGATTACCCAAGTGAAATAACAAAAAAAAATTAACAAATTTTATTTTATGAAAACAAAACATAAATTCATTTTATTTTTCAATCTTCTTCATGTAATCCGTTATTTTTGCACCAAACCCCTTCTCCCCTTTTAGCTGCTTCCATATTTTGCGTTTTATTTCGTAAAGAAACCATTTATATTTCGTGGAGCAAAGTGTAAAAAATATTCCTTTAACTCGTCAATAATTTTATGCAAATTACCTTTTTCCAGTGTATTTGCAACTTCACCATTGTAATAATGTGATTATTTATAATATTTTAATATCTCACAAGGTTAAATAAATTTGGAATAATAAATTTAACAAAATATCGATTCGAAATTCAAATTATGTTTATAAAAAACTACATTAATTGGTTTCCCTAAAAGTGAATTATTAAAACTGAATTAACTCGAAGTTTTGAGATAATGAACATTCATTAAAATAATAATTTTCTCCAATGCAAGTTCTATGTGATATTAATTGATATATGTTTCAGTCTCTATTGTTATTCTAACAAATTCTGATGTAATGACATACAATATAATTATTTAATTCTTAAAATATAATTAGGAAAAAATTCTCTACTTGTTTTATTTGTCATAATTAAATCTAGTTAACACTGAAGTTGAGCATTTTTCCACCCAAACTCATTTTACCGCCAGGTAGATATATTGGATACCGTCGACAATATATAGCGTACCACCCATACATGTCTAGAACTCTTTGTTTACAATTTTTCCGCACCTCACCGTTTTGCGCAAGAAAACGAGTAAACTCGGCTTCTGCGCAGTACTATCAAAAAGGGGTATTGATGAGTTTACCCGTTTCCCGAAGATAATGTTTTAAGCGTCTGAAACTTTTGAGTTCAGTGATAATAAAAGGCATTCTAATAAAGTGGAAGTTAAAATTTCAGCATATGAAACAAGATAAAAGAGGCTTCTTCTATATCAACCAATAGGAAGAACTTGTATATTTCATTTGGCACTAACTGAATATCGATCAAACATTTATACTAGAATCTTGATATATATCTGCTTGTCCGATTGTTCTTACTCAAGAAAACTTAAAGAAGAATACGAAAATCCAATATCATGAACACACGTGGTCGATTTTTCGTTCATCTACAGACAGTTAAATTCTTGATGTACAAAAACCTAGATAAAACAAATATCAGTGCTTCATGTGCCTTTGTGATGTCTTGAAAAAACAGGATCATTGGACAAATGATTCCTTTGCCTAAGAAGAAAAATGATTGACGGAACTGTGGATATCATTAACAAGCCCCTGGTTGACAAGAACCAAATCTATTTCTCACTACTATATATTACGATAAGATTTTTAAACAATTTTATATAGATTTAAAAAAATCTGGTGACTGCTTCCATTACATTTATAGATCATTCACTGGACAAAGCATGTAAAATTAAAGTGGTAATTATTGATGGTTCTCAGATTCGTAAACTCAGCAGCAATTCGAATTTTACTAAATTCATTAATCCCACTGAAGCCTCTCAGCAAAAAAAAGTTCTAGATAATGATCTTAGAACACACAATTACCAAGGATTTACTGCAAGATATGCTCCTTGCATAACTTCTAAGATTTAGGAGTTAATTTGGACACATGAAATTAAAACAGATGGGAGATATCCATAATTACAGATTTTTGTAATTAATTTCCGCATGATGGTCATGATTACATACATAAATGTAAATTTTATAAACAGAGTTTTTAAAGCATTTGCTATTGACAAAAGTTAAGTAATCGTGAAGTACTATTGAACTATTTTTTTAAAAAAATCATACATTAAATTTTTATTAACTTAATTTATTATTTTAAGGTTATTTGAAGCATTTTTTTATTATATCACGTGAATGATGAAGTATGAGTAACAATAAATTGGAAAATTGAAGTACAATGATATATATGAGACATTTTAGATAGAAACCAATAACTAACTCTCTCGAACAAAAGACTCTTCGGTAAATACTCGAAAATCATTAGTTATTTCTCCTTGGAAGTTAGTCAATTTTAAGCGACAATAAAAATGTATTCATTATTATTAATTCTTAAGAAATTGGATTTGCGTGAAAAATGTTTTTTAAAATGAACTTCAAATGATTATAAAAATATGTATCAGGGGCGCATCTAGAAACTTTTCGATTGCTAATGATGATTTTAATCTATATTTATTAAAGAGAAAATAATGAAAACCTCTTTTGCATAAAATTTTTCATTTTTCCACCTAATCTTTTGATACTTAAAATATATTCAACGATATTCAAATATTATGAATTTGAATTATCGATTGATGAAAAAATAAAACGAATTCGAATTTGTCGAACAAAACTGAGTGAATCTAATTACATTATCGCGAGTATGGAAAGCTCGGATGTGTGGATTCCAACCGGTGATTCTCGTCAGGTCTCTGCACGATATGTATTCGCAATTCGCTACCACAACACTGACCGCATCGATCGATACAGTAGGCGGATCGCTCACTGTGAATTCCGACAAAAGCGAACCGATCGGCCGAGTAAAAAAATCAAGGACCAAGCACAAAAGATGAAACACCAACGGTTAGTATGCGTCCTCGTGCTTGATCGTGAAGACCCGTGAAGGTAGACCGGTGAGTCAGTGCCAGAGAATGATTTGGTAGATGCATATTAAAAACAAGTAAAGAATTCAATAAATTTATTTACAATATTTACAGTTGCTCATTCAAACGTGGTGTTCATTACTTTTATCATTTAGGTCGCCTAAACAATTGTCAATATTTTACACAGTTATTATTTTTTTATATAGTTAATATTTTTTTGGTCATCACATTTAAGTTTATAGATTCATCAGTAATATAAAATTTAGCGAGATCTACAAAATTCAGATTATATTATAATTTGATTTCACTAGTTCATACAAACCAACAGCATGTAATCGACGTGTGACCGTTGTATCGGAGATTGACTTCGCTAGCGTTTGATTGATCTCGGCTGTAATATCTGGTGCTGTATTGAGTCTCGTTTGCTTCCTTATCAATTGTATAAGTCTATTATCACTTTCTGGATCGGCCTGAGCGTTTTCTATCGATTTGGTTTCAGGGAATCTCTCCAATGTTGTACAGACTCCTTTCTACGCCACTCAGAGTATTTCTGTAATTTTTTGATGCGAATGGCGATTTTTCTTTCGAAATTTGCTTTGCTATTGTCATTTTCAAAACTTTACACCCAATTTTGAAGAAGCAATTTCGATAAAAATCTTCAGCAATGTGCAATTGTACTTCAAGTATCAAAGTGGCAATATTTATAATTACTTGAGAGTCAATCGAAAGCTAAATACAATCGAGGTTATGGGTGCGAATTTCCAAGTAAAGATTTATCGAGTAAAAACTGATTCAATTTCAAAAAAATACTTAAAGTAATTTAGTCATAAACTTTATTATTATCCACTTTTCAATATTTTGTAAGTCATCATATTTGATACAATAAATAAATGAAAAATAAAAGTCAACGCTCAAAAGTCATTAATAAAATGTCATTCTATAGAACCACGTCACATAAAACTGTTTGAGAACGATAAAAAAGTGAAAAAACAAAAGAGTCGATTTTTTCCAAGTGAGTCCAAAGTTACATTTGAGAACGTAGAGTTAGTATTTCGGATCCATGCCCTTGTTTATTAATATTTATCATTATTAATGATTCATTAATTAATTATAAATATTAATTAATTAATTATTAATCAGGAGCAAATATGCCACAGAAAAACATTTGATTTTTACAAAATGAATTATTTAAATGCAATCATTTTGAACAATAGACTTTTAGTCACAGTATAAAGATCTCTATTTTTTAGTTGAATCATTTAAAAATATAATTTAAACTTTAATTGAAATCAAAATAATATTACAAATTATCTAAAATTAATTTTAATTTAATTTTACACAATTATTAATATTATTTTAGTCTTTTATTGTGAAAAAAGCACAAGTCACTTTTTCAAAAAAAAATCAAGAACTATAATAATTCTCAAGATGTTAATTGTCATTTTTTAATGAAGAGATATCGTTAAATTGTAATTAATGTTATCATTAGCTTGATCATTTTGAACACGTGAATTATGCAAGTTTCAAAACAAACCACTCGTAATTACATATTAATCGTTTTATTTCGGTTTTGGATTAATATAAATAATATTTTCATCTACCAATTTATATCCCTAAAACAATTCTATCGAAATAAACAGAAACTTTTCGTTAATAAAATAATATTATTTTTGATATATAATTACTTTGGTTTTATTAAAATATAACAACAAGTGACTTTTAAATTAGCAGAACAATCAAATTAATAGATCTTTTATAATGCGATACAACAACATTTTAATAATCTTTAGCAATGATAATAAGAAAGAATGGATGGGTGAACGAAACATAATAACTACGCTACTCAAACAAATAAGTTGTTAACACTTGAAATCCAGCGTGACTTTGAAATCACATTTTACATATTCATGAAAATATGATACCCAAACTTCAGACCGAATCATTTTATTTTGTGTTAATATGGAATATTCTATGTAAAAACGTTTTATAATGTCCTAAAAATTATATTTCAGTATTTAATTATGGATAGAATAAGAGACAACTTACTGCCGCAAATATTTGTTTAACATTTTAAAGTAACATTGTATCTATTATCGGATACGCACAAATATTAAAATAATTCCTAAATTTTCTATCGAAATCACTATGACAAATAATTTTTTACAAATTAGACTTTTAACTGGCATAGTTAATTCCGTCAGAACGAAAGACTGAAGTTCAAGACCAGCCCATAAAAACTAGGACAAAATTGAATTATAAACTAATTCTCGGAACCATACTTAACACCAAGTTGTAAGATAACTTTTTGGTAGTTGAAAGTAAGGCAACACAAAATAACAATTGGCAATCAGTTATGTCAAATCGTTTTAAATATTATATGATTCTATACAAAAACAATATTTAGTTCTTGTCAATACCAGTAACTTCAATGACGAGTAAGTCTGTGTAACAGTACTGGTTACCTATAAGAAACTTTATCGTTAAACTATAACGAACTTGGTGTTTCATACATCGTGTTATAAATTCAGATCAAACATGATTTGATTATATAGTCTACCAGAAATTTAGACAAAACCAACACCAAATTATTAAGAATTGAACTAAATGATAATGAACTTCATGGTCAACTCAAGATTGGTGGCCCGTATGTCTTAAATAATAGTGCTGATGGCATTTATTGTGTTCTATTTCAAGAATAAAAGTGATGTTCATTACAGTGATCGTCATTAAAATATCATATTGCGTTTATTTTTGATATTATTTATATATTATACTATTTCGCGGTACTTTGAAACTATAGAAAGACAAATTTTGATGAAAGTGTTTGCAATAAAGGCTGCATGTTATAAATTTGATTCTGTTAACAAAAATTAAAATAAAATATAAAAAAGATATCAAGATATATATATATATATATATATATATATATATATATATACAGCATTAAATTTCCACGTTTCTTTGACCTTATTTATGTAATTTTAAATAAAATACAAGTAAGTTTATATTACGTTAATTTTTAATCTACTTTAAAGACAAATAAATGTCCCAATATTTGAATTAAAATTTTAAAGACAAAAAATCTTCACGTTTTAAAATCAATATGAAAATACAGTACATAGTTCAAAAAATTTGTTTTATTTATTTGATTTTATTTTATATATCTAAATAGTTTTTTAAATGTCTAGAAAGATAAACTCATAATAAATCGTAGTGAAGACAGAAAATTTTATCAGTTACATAGAAAAATAATACAAATAATAAAGGGATCAAAAATTGTATAAAAACTTATTTTCATTTCTGAGATTATATATTTACGATTATGGTTATTCTATATCATGTTAACTCGCAAAACCGTCGCCATAAATACCAACATTTGTATTACTTAAAATGAAAATCATTGAAAATTGTAACCCTAATATATCATTACCATAATGATAATGATTAGGGTATTGGATTATGTTGCTTTTTATTGGTAAACTTTAATAAATATATTAATCCAGTAAACTTCTAGAATAAAAATTACGCCATTTAATTAATAAATTTAAAATTACTAGACAAATTAACAAAAACATTTATATTTAACCATAATTATTTTAGCTGATTAAGTTAATAGACTAATATGAGGATTCTTTTAATAACTTTTGCGGAAAGCATTTCGATTAAACTCGAATGTAACAGAAATGTAAATATTTTATCCTAGATCTAACTTTCTTGCTATTTACTCTTCATGCTTTCGATGACTGAATTTTAAAGTTAAATATTGATAATTATTATTTCTTGTAATTTTGGAATTAGGAAACAATAACAACGTAGAAACGTGATGTTCATTTAAATTAACTAATTATAACCACACTGGTTTTATTTATCATTATTTAACAAATGAACAATGTGTTTAGTAAAGTAAAAAGCTTTATAATTTAATTAACAATGTGAGGTATTAGAAAATTAAATTAAAATAAAAAAATATTACGCAATCAACAAATTTAGAAATTTTCTAAATTTGTAATACACAACTATTACGGGCTCGAGAACAGAGTTAACCTTTGACTATCCTTTTATTTGGCATATAAACGATGTAAACCTGTGTATGTTAGTTTATTAAAATATATTTTAGTGCAGGATCTTTGACTTCTAACAAACATAAAAGAAAATGTTAGGAAATAATGTGGAAAAAATATAAATAATTTCTAATTTTCCTTAAAAGTAATTTTATTTGAAAACAATAAATAAAAAAGGAATTTAATTGTGAAAAATTATCTTCAAATTAAAGACAAATTTATGCCGTCTATTTTCGAAACAGGGAATTTTAATTTCAAAACAACCATATTGTTGAATGAATCAATTAACAGACCGTGACCATAAGAGAACTGACACCAAATGTGTTTAGGTTTCAAAAAAGTCATTTATATTTAAGGAACACTTTTCATTTGTTAATTATGTTTTTTTAACATACACCGATGAATAAGGATGAAGATACAAGATGAACACCGATCACAAATGCCAAATAATAATCAGCAATGTAATTTTGGTGCTAAATGTATTAAATATGCCTCGTAATTCTTAAAAAAATAACAGTTTCATTGGTAATCATTTCAAAATGTTGGAATATTTAAGTTAATTAATAATAAAATAATAGTAAAACTTTAATAAAACAAATTAAGATGCAACACACCCATAAAACTAAACAGTAACATGGTACAAATACAGATTAAATAAATCATAATTTAATAATAAACATTACAACGAACACTTTATAAATAAGTCACAATTATGTGGGAATTAAGTAGAAGTAAATGACTTGTCTAACACTTTTACTAACGATTAATGAAAAACTTTTTATTATAAAAAATGTATGACTACAAGAAAATGAAATTTGGTTCTTGGAACAAAGATGTATATAATATCAATTTATTTATTTTTTATTGCATACGAAACATTAAGATCAAAAAATTAAAGAAACCGTATTGCATCAGTGGCTTGATGGTCTACCTCTGATGCATAATCATCATGTTTTCCCTCTCATCATGAAAACATTAAGTCTGCGATTTGAATTTTACATATTTTATGGATAACATAAAATGGATAAGTATCAACTTGGCTATCACATAACATAGAAATAATTGATTGCAATCTAATATTTCACTCATTAGTTTTAACATTTTTGTATAGTAAAAGCATTGGTGTTACAAATAAATCATAGAATATTACGTTTAAGATAACTAGAAAGAAACCTATCGCACCACAGTTTCAAACATGAATAAACTTTCTGAGTGGTTTTGATGTGAGAATGGAATACCAAAAATGTTAGAAAAATTATAAAATTATAATTATAAATATATTTATAATCGAATGTATAAATAAATTTAACAATACAGTTTAAGTGTCCAATGGAGACACTCATGACTATTAACTCAACATAAGAGTACTATTCTTTAAATAAAAATGTAATTTTATGATACTTATTTGGATACGTTAAAAAAATACAGATAATACTTGAAAACAATTAAATTTTTTTACATTTATGAAATTGCAAAAAAACGAAAACCACAGGACTGATTTTATTTTAAAAGAAATGTAGTAATGATTTTTATTGCAATATTGTACGATATAATAATGTGTTAAAAACTAGAGGTGGGCACGTTTAGCGTTTTTTTTGCTTTTAAGACGTTTAAACGTTTAGCACTTTCTAAACGAGTGTATACTTATTAGGTTTGTATTTCAAAACTCACAACATGAGTTATACTTTTTTGAAACTTTTATCAGGCTACCTCAAGCTTATTCATTTGTAAAGAACACATTGTCCCAATCTATTCAGCTTTTTCGTGGTGCTTGTACACTCGTGCTTGGATCTGTTAAACCAAATTGTTTCTTGTATCATGTGCATTTGACTTGACACAGCTTTAACTTTATTTTCGGTAAGTTCTGAAAATTTCAAATAGTCTTTATCTGAGTGAATTTATAAATCTTTTTTCTTTGATAGAATTTCTCAAACGCAATAGGTTTATTATGCGTTTTAATAATTTTATATTGCTATGTAATATAATCATATTAATTTAGAACTTTACTTTTGTAGAAAACTAATAGGTTTTTTAAACAAAAGTTCTTTTCTTTTCTTTTAAATTTTTTTACAAGGAAAGATGCCTCGATCAAAATTCAATAGATTCATACATTTGATTTATCTTAATCCTTTCTCATTATTTTAATTTTCCGTTAATTTTTATTTGTTATGATATCAGAGTTACTTAATTGAGTATATTAATTTATTATTGATTATTAAATTTCAGAAAAAATAGCACGAAAGAAATAAGATTGCTCCATGAATGTTTTTTTACTTTTATGTGAAATGCAGAAATTATTAATCTGAAAAGATATTATTTTTCTTTCCAGTAAAACTGAAATGTTTACTGCATATTTTCTTTTATTTACTGCATAATTGTTTTAATGAACAATCAATTATTTTTTAAACTTTATTTTATTTAAAAATATTTTTAAAATTTCTTGTAGTTTTTTCTGTACATTCCCTGAGTGTTCTATTTAGAATATCTCACCTATCGTACAGATAAAATAATAATTTAGCGTCGATAGTGATGCAAATAAACATGTTTCTATGAAACATGCCCATGTGTTTCACTACTTGTTTTGATTTAGCGAAACATCAACAGGAAAACAAATCAAACAGTTTCTTTTTATTAATTATTTATTAATAGACTTTCCAACTGTTTGACATTTTTACTGTAAAGAACTAAAAGAATTTCAATTATGAAATAAATCGATTATTATTTATTGATTGTTTTAAGATTGAATTAATTTTGAATTTGTAAGTGTATATAATGAAATATATTAGCTTTTTAAATATTTAAAACTAGTAGACAAAAAATTGACAAGTTTTAATTATAACAATTTTTAAATTATGTCTTATCTTACTGCGTTTTATAGACATTCTCTAAGTTTTTCTGTTATGTAGAAATAACTTCCCTTAGTTTTCATTATCTGATTAAGCTGAAATTTCGCTTATTTCCCTTTATGTTTTATTTATAATATATAGAAAAATTTACTAATTAATTAATCTAAAATTATCGAAACACTAAAAAGGAATTACATCTGTTGGGGTGAACTTTAAATTTTTGATATTTATTAAAAATCATATTTGTATTTTAAGTAAATTAAAAAATAATGTTCGATTAATTAAAATGAAATAATTCTTTAAGATAAAAACCTTTTAAATTCTTAAAAAAAAGAACAAGCTCATTCTTTAAATTTTTGGAAATAATTAATTGTTATAAATAATCTCTATTAAATAATAATAAATTTAAATATTGCTAAATATTTTTTTGTATTTTAAATTTCTAAGTTATTTTTGCAATTGTATTAAAAACAAATAAAAAAAGAAATAATTTATATTCGAATGATTTAAAATCAAAAAAAATCAAAATTGAATAAAATAACATATTTATATATTTATCGATATTATTATTTATATTTAGAATTTTGAGATCTGGATGATGTAATTAAAATATTGTTCCTCATAAATTTGTTTCAATAATGAAAATTGTAGTGGAAATAAAGTTTACAAAATTATGAATTCCAATTTTAATCACGAACCTTATAACATCTATATGAAATTAAATCCAGATCATAAAGGCGAATGATATTTATTTGTGTTGAAGTAAAATCTCACCAAGTAAAAGTGTGGTGTTTTTTAAATATTTAACTTTCTTAAATTAAAAGTTTTAAGCATTGATCACGGAATCCGCTAGAGAAATATAGTCAAAATATCAATTTGAATTTGTTAATAAATAGAATGAAATATTAGCTATATTTAAATAAAACAGCGAATAAAAAATTTTTTGGAACTTAGTACCAGAAGAACTTTATTTTAAACGAAATAATTAAAAATTAATAAGTTTTCAGTTCTTTGTACACTTATTTTTTATTGATTTTTTAATGAATACTATTTTGTTAAAATGAAATATGGTTAACCCACGTTAAGATTATGTCTAAAGAATCTCTCATTAATATTCATTTCCATAGATAGGAAAATGTTTTACCCGAATATGATTTCATTTTGGTTCTTTAATCAAATAAAGTAATTAATATTATTTAGTTGCTTAAAAATGAATTTAAAAAGTAATAATTATATAATTTATCAATTTAATATTGATTGATTTAAATTAAATTAATCAATAACCACTTTCTAATTTATAGCAGATATTATATTAGAAATCGTCTCTCATTAAATTATTAATGAAGCGACAACGTCAATAGATTTATTTCCTATTAAATAAAGACTTAGTTAATAATAGACGTTACATAAAGAGACAAAAAAGTCGATTAATTTACAATAATTTGTTAATGTAATCTTATTACTGTAACAAAGGCACTAAAAGTACTTTTCAGTTACGTTAAGATCTTTATTTTAGGCAGTCATAAAAGGAATATACTGCAATATATCATTTTTGATAATAATAATAATAATCAATAAATGAAACACAACTCATTCTCCAACTATAATCATTTAAATCTGTAAATACCCATAACAGAACATTTAAACAAAAAATAATATTTGTTTTCTAAATTGATTATAGAAAATTTAAATTATTGTTCATTCAATTTTCCAATAATGTGATTTAAAATCAATAGTATGAAAACATTTTAAAAAAAATTTTAAATGACCAAATGTGTTTTCAAATTTTTAAAGAAAAGGTTTTTATAATGATTAATTATCAGAATAAATAATAGAAGGAACATGAAAAACTAATGAAACTTAGTTTTTGGGATTGAAAGGTTACCTTTATCTTCTCTATTTTAATCTATAACTCTTTTTCAAAATACAAACTCTCGCTATTTATCAGAGTTTAGCAGAAACTATTGCAAACTTTAGTTAATTATTTAGTCTGGAATTCCCTACCGAAATTTTATGGTAATATTTCTTTAGACATTGAAATAGTATCTATTTAAATATGAGACTAGTTTTATTTTATTAAATTGCCTTGTATTGGTGTAAAAAATGTATTTCTTTCTTTCTGAGAAATTTCGATGTTTCTTCTATAAAAGTAATTTTTGATAAAATACGTTTTGTTTAAAAATTCGAAAACCTATTTGGTAATTTTGATACAATTTATTGTTGACTTTTAAAAATTAAAAACCTTTAAAATGAAATTAAAATCAGGTTATTGGAAATTTAATTTAAAAGAATCATATAATAAGGGTTTTTAATTATTAATTATTATATAATGTTGTCATATAAAAAAATTTTAATTCATGTAATTATCAGAATGAATGAGGTTACATGAAAATATAGCTCAGTCGGGATGTTTCTACATAAAGTTAGAGATCGTTTAAACGTTTTCTAAACGTTTCTTTCTCTAAACAAAAACCGTTTAAACGTTTAGAAAATTTTAAAACGTGCCCACGTCTATTAAAAACCTACTTTAAGAAAAAATACAGCAAAAATAATTCACAAAGTCAAAAATTAATAAATTGACTACGATGTAAAGAATGTATAAAATAATTTCAACTTATTATTTAAACTTACCGGACGAGGTCGTATTAACAGAGCATTCAGAGAAATTTCGATTTCTTTTCTCAAGGTAAAGTGAGTATTGGCTGGTCAAAATAAGCTGCTGCTTCTCAAGGAACATAAGGCGCTGTTTCAATTGAGCATTGTGACTCTTAACTTCACACTCTTTTTTGTACAAATTGCGAATTGTTCTTTCTTTTAACTGAAATGTTAACCAATTTTTATAAAAAGTAATCGAAAATGAAGCACTTTTGTAGAACTTTATTCTATAAACTTTATTCTATATTACAACAACAGATTATTTTTATTTATTACTAACACATTCCACATAATCAACTAAATGTTAGTGATTTTCGTGTAATGTAGAAAGACCACAACAAATATATTGGGAAGAGGCAGATTTAGGTTTGCTTTGTGTTATGTTTTGATTTAAAATTATTAATATAAAAAACTAACAAAAATAGATGACAATAAAAATTGAATAAGATTAAATACATATCAAAAGAAAGAATATTCGAAAATATGTAAACAAATAAAATAAATACATTAAATACAACACAAAATAGTTATATATTAGATTGTCGCACGGTCAATGACAGTTTGTTAAACTATGTTTATTATTAAAAGTGACACTTATAAATAAAATAAATAATATTATTAATAAAAAATTTTTTTATAAAAACAACCACGTTTTTCAAGCATTACCAATCCACTAAAAAGAGGAAAATAATTTTTTTCTAGACATGTGAGAAATTTTATACATAACCAAAAACGTGGGGCGGATTTCTGAATTACTGCTATTAGTAACTGCTATTTCCTCTTTACTGCT
>MQRK01012258.1:0-10503 GCA_001938485.1 Girardia tigrina | reverse complement strand
TTAACAAACAAGGGAAGTTTGATAAGTGGGTGTCCGATAGTCTAAACTCCTATACGAAATGAAAACCAAGTATAAAAATATCAATACCGGGAAATCCCGGAATCCCGATGTTACAAAAAATAAAATTCCGAAATGCCGGGATCGTAAAATTTACCGGGAAAAAAGGTAAATAAAAAAATAAAATCTGAAAGGAGACTCGATACTTTATTAGTTGTGTGGCCTCCCATCTCTGTAATTGTATATAGCCTAAGGCTTTTAGAAGACTCAGAGCTTTGTGTATAACTCAGAAGTCTTGCCCACACATTCTCTGTGGAGAATTCCTTCTATTTCTTGTCCAATTCCCTCAATCTTCTCTCTTTTCCATTTCCTGAGATGCCGCAAGGTGTTCAGTCTTGCAGCCTTCCACGTCGAATATGTTCTTTCATATATATTCTGAATGTATTCTTTCCTTCGATTCCATTTCTCCTGCAGTAGTGGTTTCAGCTCTTCTAGGTGTCCGTGTAGCCACCTTCTGATTGAGCGGGACTTTTTTCTGTATCTTTCTGAGGTCTTCAAAATGACCCTCTCCACATCATCCCAGCTCTCGACATTCGGAAAAGCCTGTCCTATGTCACTACTGATGGTCACTTTGTTGTTCTGCAAGGAGAATCTGTCAATTTTTCCTTTTCTTTTCTTTCTTCTATCATTCGCCAACTTGAGTACCTTATTGTTGTTGGTGATCCATATCGTTAACACGACTAAATCCTGGTCAGAGCCGCAGTCAAAATTCGGGTAGCTTTTGACATTGCTTATCCTGTTGCATCTGCTCTTTTGTGACAGGAATAAGTCCAGTAGTAGTCTTTTTCTCGTTGACGGGTGTGTCAGCTAGTTCTCTGCGCCAACTTATGTTTGTAGAAGGTGTCCTCTACTCGTAAGTTGCACGCGTCAGCAAGATCTATTAAAAGATCTCCGTTTTCTGATTTTAGTTGTAAAAGTATTTTCACTTTATATAAAAATTGGATATTCATATTTTAAAATGGTTTTCTTGGCTCTAAGAATAATTTGGAAGTAATTAATCCATTGGTTTCATAATCGACTATGCTTGATAGATAACCATTACCATATATCATCATAAAATGTAAAATCATTTTCTACATAAAGTTGCCCAAAGCAAATTACAGTACGGATATTTTAATACATAAAATGGTAAAAAAATATACAAAATTAATTAATGACATTTTTTCGTTTATTTTAATCTATAATTTTTTGTTTTAATTAATACTCATAATATAATCATTAATGTTCAAATATTTGAAAAAGAAAACATTAATTTCCACAAAAAAGTCAAATTAAAATCATAATTATGGACAAAAAAATTTACCACAAAAAAAGATTAAAATTTTAAAAAAAATTTTTTTGTAAGTCATAAAAATGTCAAATTTTATGATTAAAACAAAGAATTCCTAACAGAATATAAAATCGGAAAATATACAACAATTTCTTATGTTATAAAAAAGTTAATTTTTTGATGAAAAGGAATTCATTTTCCAAATGTCCAAAATTAATAATATAATAATGATTATTATTATTTTTTATTCTTATTTTTACATTACTATTATTGTTATTATTATTCCTAAATGTATTTTATATTTTAAAAGTGATTCATAAGTTTTCCGTAAAATAATTCAGTAAATTATAAATAAGTGACCACAAGTTAGATAACATTTGATTTATGCATTTGATTATTTTTTTGGTTTTTCCATATAGCGGTTTTATCAAAACAAAAACAATTACTATTAAACAAAACCCGGAATTGGTGGAATGAATTAAAATTGGATTTTTATCTGGGAATAAAATGTGGAATTAATTGATCTGTTTTGATAGAGAACATTCTTAATTTTTCAAAATGAGTATATATTAACAAATTAATATCGGGTTATTCATTTAAAATTTATGATTAAAAGTATAAATAAAATTTTGTTTTTCTCATTTTTTAATAATTTAAAAAAAATATAAATACTTTAAAAAACAGTTTTTTATGGTTAGTTATAATTTTTTTGTACATAAAAATTTTGAATTAAATTGTGATCAACTTTTACTTTGAAAATTTTGAATATATTTAGTTAGCTGTTTGTAGTGGGAGGCTCAACCTCGGATATCAAAAACGAATCCATGTTTCTTCCAAAAATTTATGAGCACTACAAATAATTTTATTGCTCCAAAATCCAGAGAAATAATACCACTCCAAATTCTAATCTATCACTATTGATTCTGAATTAATTAAGTATGGTTAATGTGTTCCCTGAAATGGTTAAAATCGATTAATGTCAATTACAAATAATAATAAAAATATAAAATTTATAATTCAATAGCACACCCATCGTGACAATGACAACCGATTAAATACAAATACAACAATACAATATAATAATAGGTTGATGCAAAATAAATGTCGTTTTTAATGTAATTCATTGTAATAACAAGCTTACCCAAGAAAATAAATGTAGTACAATAAAAATCATCAATAACCAATAATATTCAATTTACACTTTATGATAGATTTGATTCCCGATAGATACGTTTTTCCTCTTCACACACGATACATGCTGATAATTAAAAAAATCAAACAAGTTCATATTATTTTAACAACCTTTTTTTTTATTTTTTTTAATTATTTACATTTTGTAAGGGAACTTTAGTTCATTTCTATTTTTCGTTTCATTGATTTTTGTGACCGGAATCGATATTTTTTGTTAGTTAATTTTAATGTGATTTCTATAATTTCACATGATTATTTTAATACCTGATTTTAAATATAAATATTCTCAAAAAAATTTTCTTATGTACTTTTAAATTCCTCACATTTACAATATAAGTATAGACAGAAATATATATAGAGATATTTATCTCATTTTTGTGAATCGGTTATTCGTCACCGTAATTTTCGTTTTCGAAATAAATCTTGCTCCAACTGCCTTGACTTTTGCTTTATTACAATATATTTATGTTGAACGTTGTTAGGAAATATATTTAAATAATTCAAAAAATACTTGTAATTTTGTGGGAAAATTTAATGGGTCTCTATAAGGTCAACCTGGGAAAAACGATCCACCATGTTTGAATGTTCTATGGTTTCGAATTCTTCTGTCTGATATAGTTCACTTAGAGCAGCTGGTTAATGAACATTTGAAGGTTCCTGTTTGATTCTGAGTGAGGGGCACAGATTCACTGGCTTTCCGGGAGATGGGCTTGCTCATCAAGACAAATAATACTCAAAATAAACTAGAACAATATCAATTTTTCGACGTAATCAGAACGAAAAACCTCCTTTGACAGATAGATCGGTTTTTATTCGGTTGAAAAATTAAGGGATCTCTTGGAGAAGCTTGATACCAACAAAAATGCTCAAAATGGTTAAAGACTAACTAATAAATTGGATTGTTTCGCTTTCAATAAATGATTTGGAAAGACAGATGAAATCGTATATCAACTTTTATAATATTGATAAAATAACAAAGTCTCATGTATAGAAATGCTTAGAACCACATATGGTTATAGTGAAGAAACAGTCGAAAAAAATTCTTAAATCTAAAGATACTTTTGATAAAGACGCTTATTAATTTATATATTATGATCATGTCAGGTTTCTCACAGCTGATTCAGATAATGATGGCTTCCTTACACAAAGTGAATATAAAATTTTATTAAATCCATTCGAAAATGCAACACTAATGAAGTTAGATTTTGAAAAAATCATAAATAAACATAACAAAGACAAAGATTCCGAACTTAATGAGAAGGAATTTAAATTATACTTTATACTACCGAAGATTTAACTGAAACTCAAATGAAAGAATTTATGAATATTTTCCCAAAATATGACTTTGATAAAAATGGAAAATTGTCGATTGATGAATTATCAAAATGGTACGCTCCAGACATAGTAGTTGCAGCACATTTGGAAGCGAATGATTTGATTTATATTATTGTAATTTTAAGTTTAATAAATTATTTAATTATGAAAAAATAGAAATAAAAAGATACCAAATGGCACAAAATGTAAATAAAAAAATAATAAAAATGATCATAAAAATAAAACGATCAATAAAAAGGAAAAAAACAATGTTGCCGAAATGGCATTCAAAAATATTTAAACAAAATAAAATACCACGACTTTAATCGTGGTTCTAAAAATGAAATATTTTGTTTTGACGGCGGTTGTTATGATTTGCTTTTTTGTTCGTGATCATTTCTTTTGAAAAGAATTGTTTTAATGGATCGAGTTTTGTGAAAATTGTTTGCACAAATTTAAATTATTTGAAAAATTGATTTGATGTTCGGTGATGCATTAGCGTGCGCAGTGCGGCTGCAGCACCCTGTAGTCGATGGGCGGTGGTTGGATCTGGGCGAATAAAAAACTATCTCACTCACTATATTGTCTAGAGCTACTGATAATCGATCCACTGCTCCTTCACATTCACAATGGACCCATATTTGATCGGGAATTCCATTCTGCATGTGATCTTTCAATCCCGCACGACTCACGTAATTCAGCATTACTATTATTTGCCTTGCCACAGAACTCCTATGGAATGTCGTCGCTGATTATCATTCTGTTTCTTGCATTGTTGACAAATCAACTCATCTTGATGACTGATTTTCCAATTTTTATAAAAATTCAAAATCAATTGTGCTGTCCTCTGAGACCGACTCAAATCCGTATATAAATCGCTAATGTCGATATTTTGTTTAATTTCAAAATCGATCGATGTATCCTTCATTCCTCCCATCACATTCGTGACGCATTGCACACTTTTCCAATTACTATCCAAATATCTTTTAATATCTGATTTCAGTTTTTTATCTGGTTGAAAACATTATCGACGCTTAATTGTTCTGATGCATCGGTTTGTAAGCGTGTATGTCTTTTTTGAGCCTGTGTGTGTATGCGTTTATGTGTTCCAGAGTTCCAGAAAAAAAGTCAAAAGAAATGCAATTAAATGCGATAAAGATTTAATTTCAAAAATTCAACTTTATAATGGCGTCTTCGATATCGAACAAAAATAATTTCGCTGAAAATATCAAAAATTAAATTAATTCGATTGATTTATTGTTCAAATAATAAAATTTCGATTATAAAAAAATCCTTCGGCCAATCAGAAACGGCCACGTGATAAACAAAATAATTTGATCAATTTCCACAAAAAAAATAATACACACACAAACGCATACACAATTTAAGATATTATAAATTTATCGATTTTGATATCAAGGTCGAATAATTGACTGGTTTAAACAATTTTTAGAGTTGTTTTATGTCATTTGATTTGTTTAAACAATTTCGAATGTTCTTATCGACTTAATTGGAGATTTTTTTATTAAGATTGAATTTTATTTATCTTTTTATTATTTTTTCCTTTCACAAAACATTCGGTTTGAGTAAATAAAGATTCGAATATTAATTTATCGTCTTGTTGATTAAAAAATTGTGTTTCGAATTCAAATAAAATGATATTCGAAAATAATATCAAATTTTTCATTTCTGAATTCATTGAAATTGAGAAGATTGGCGAAGGCCCTTCTTCTCAAATGTATAAAAATGTATAAATGTATAAAAACATTTCAAATACATTCCAGAATCGTGCAAATTGATAAATTTTTGTCTGTTGATTAAAATTTTTCTTTAAAATCAGAACAAAACATTTAAATTGATTCCAAATAGAATTTCATCAACAGCACAATATTCCACATTTGCATGTAGAAGTATGCATAATAATGAGAGAAAATAACAAAATCATTTCAAACATTGAAAACGACGAAGACGATGTTCGATCTACTGCGTAAAAAGAGATTTACCTCCTCAAAGAACTGATCCATACAAATATCGTCTCTTTGCAACAAGATCTGTGGCTGTATCTCGACAATCTGGAGTCCAATATGGGCACGATGGTTGTTATTCACAGAGATCTAACAATTGGGATCGAACAATGTTTTTTTATTAGTAATTTAATAGAAATTTAGTCATGGAATGTTTGTTTTAAAAATTATCATTCTTAAAATTAAATTCATTTGTCTACTCAGCACCCTACACGATTCTGACAAAATCATGTACACTGTCATCAGGACAAAATTCAAGTAATGAGTCAACTATGACAATAACTTTTGGACGAATAGGCGGCATATTTGGCGGGAATAATTTAATTGTTAATGAATTATCAAATGTATTTGAAATAGATTATAAATAAAGTTTAATTAAGTTAGCATAATCGTAGTCCAAGTTAATAACTATATTTTGGCATTAGCAAACAATGTCGTAGTCATTTGAAGAGTTAAGTCGACTAGGTAGAAGATTTACAAACACATAATTTTAAATGCTGTCAAAATCCTAAACTAACCCTCCTTATTCTAAATTTGTTTGGGTTAAAAACACGAAGATCTCTGCACTCCATCCAAGTTTCTAAATGATTGGCATAAATGATAGTTGAGGTGGAAAAAAATAAAAAACTGTAAACTATCATAAATGGTTAACCTATATCTCAGTAGCAGAATAAGTCAAATTATATTTCACTCAAAAACGTGTTGGAGTCAAAAGGATCCAAAATAATCCATTAATCGCAGAATCATCTTGGAAGCGTAACTGCGGCACTCTGCCTCTGCGGCCATCCCTCTCTGATTCTGGAAAACGCCCAAGATCATTTTTACTCCCCTCTCTCCATTCCTCTGTACCATTCCGCTGCTATTAATATTTTTGCCGCAACTCTGTCGCTGATTTATGACTGGATGACCAGATCATTAATCTTTTCATTCCATAATTGATCTTCAAAATTTTTAATTAAATACTTAATTATATAAAATTTTCATTGTTCTTCACAATTCATCTCTTTCTTCCATATGTTCCAAAAATAATTTCTTAACTATACTACATTATTTGATATCTCCATTTTAAGAAAATTTTAGAAAGAGCATCAGGATATTGTACTTCTTTTGAAGTTAATTCACTGAGTTGGAAATGATTTGTTGTTAAAACTCCTTTTTACATAAGTCATTACTTACTTTGTTCAGCAATCATTCTGCTTCCACAAATGCAATCATTAGTTCATCATTTGTAAAACTTACGTTTTCATAAATCACTTCCACTATACTTCCAATATACTTCCACAGACTTCTTATCCACTATCCGGTGTTCCGTCCGTTCGTTCCAGCTACTAAAACTTCATATTGTTTTAATACGGTTATATCAAGAATGGAATCATCTTTAAATAACCCTAATTTTCTGATAAAAATATTGAGTTAATCTTAGTGGATGGTTTTACAAGTCTGTTTCACATCATCTATTCTCTAATGTTTGAATCATTCGCTTGTACAGGAGGCTCTTCTTCTCCTTCATTTGGTATTGACTCGACTACTGAAGGTAAATCAGGGTAATGAATAAGATTAGCTGTCTTTCTACTATGAATGCATGGAAAATTGTGTCTGAAAAATTCCTAGGAAAAAATTGCTCAAAAAATAATTTCTAGAATGAAAAATAGTTTATCATTTTTTAGACAAGTTTAATATAATTTTTTAAGGAGAACATTCATTTGGATAATTTACTACCAACTACATCAGGAAGCAAAACTGATTTCACAAAAATTGCAAATTTCATTTGAAACATCTCTATACAAATCCTATCCCTTGAATAAGATTTGTTGGCATCACATTCTTAGTGTACCAATAGTTGATCAAACATTGATAAATTAAGGCACCGAAAAAGTTTTAAAAAACATTAAGCTTAATTTGATACGAGTCTCCACGAAGAATTGTTTTTCCCGTATTTTTCAAAAAAAATTTATTTATTATATTTAGAAGTTTTCGAGGAATTGTTTTGGTAAAACCTCTTTAGAAAAAAAAATTTTCTTGGAATTATTTTTCGATACATTGGTTATTTGGGGAATTGTATTTCGAGGAATTTTCCGTGAATCAACAAGGCAAAAACCAATTAAAAAGAAAATTGGATTATTGAAAATGTTTGTCCCCGTAGAATACAGTCATAGCGTCTCTATTGAAAAAAAGATAAAACGAGATAATCTTGTGTTTACATTGTCAATTATTTAATCAAATTACAGAAAAATCAGCATTTTCAATACGAAATATAGAGGAAATGTTATACCCACTAAAAAGAAAGAAAAATTTTCTGCTATGGGTCCGGATTGTTTTAATTTAAAAAATTAAAAAGCTTAAATTTAATATTAAAAAACAATTAATTTCTAAAGAATGTAAACAACAATGGCTGTTTATACTCTTGATAAATAAAAAATGAATGCCATTTTTCAAAATTTATTCTTGGTTTCGTAATTAATTTCGGCGGATTACCCCCCCCCCATCTTCAGACTAAATTATCAATAGCTTTTTGCAGGAACTATTATGTAATAAAGGCGATATTTGAAAATTTTTAATAGAGAAGTTGAGTGTGAAGCTTGAATATTAATTTTTGGATCCATGGATCTTACTATTAAGGCCTCAGATAATTCAGCCTCTCTCCCAGTAATACTTAAATCGATTACAGAGAATTTGAAAATCATTTTCTTCGATTTTCTTTTTACATTTTAAATTATGTTCGGCAATATTGCTCCCATTATCCAATCAACTATGCTCTTTGATCCGTTTGCAGAGATGACGAGATGTCTCTCCAATGTATATGGCGTTATGTCTATTACAAGTATATTCAATTATATTTTATTTACAAAAATAAAAAAATGGATTGATTGAAATGTTTTGTAAAACTATTTATCCTGTGAATCTGGAAAATTCTTATAAAACATAAGACTGAACGTTGTTTCTAAGGTGGATAAAGTATCAGGTATAAAACACGAAACCTTAACTTCTCTATACCCGGTAAAATTTCTGGGTAAAACCATAACACTTAATTAACAATGAATATTTACATCGAGGAAAAAAACATGAACGCCATTGATGCATGTATTTACTGAGACTTGAATTTACATCGCATTTTAAAATGTTTTATTAGTTAAGCAATTGTCTTTATTTTCTTAATTTACAATATTTTTGATATATTACCGACAATGTTTTAGATATCACCGATTTTGTTTGTTTTTGCATCTTTGAAAAATAGTTTTTGAATTTCTTGAAATTTTGAAATTTCCTGGTTGATATTTGGCTTTTATTTGGTTTGAATTTGTTGGGGAATTTTTGTTGTTGTGATCTGAAAAGAGCACAACAATTATTTTTTTTATTTCCATGAAAATTTCGCTTGGCAACGTTAGAATTGAAAAATTAAATATCGTTAATATTAACAACATCACAATTTGAGTGTAAACATTTATTAACAACACAAACAGATTCTTCACAACCATTCTCAGTAAGCATCTTTCTTTGATTGATATAGTTTTTGTTTATGTATTCAAATCTAAAAAATCAAATGATGGAAAAATTTTAATATTAACTTTTAATTTTTCAAAATTTTATTGGATAGAAAAGCAATAAATAATTTTTAAAATAAACATAAATTTTTTAAAATATATAAAATTTAATAAGTTAAAATCGTTACTAAAATAATATTAAAATTTATAATTATAAAATTTTAATTAATTAAAAATTAATCCCATTAAATTAATTTCATCAGATTCAAACTATCAGTCAATAACATATCAATCCCATCTGAGTAGGAGAGTCACAAATCTAAACAGCATACAAACAACAAACTTACAACATTCCGAATTTCCCTCACAGTGAATGTTATTAAATAAATCTGTTGTCGTATTTGAAAATTTTGCTCTTTAAAATCCATTTTCCTTTTTTGAACAATTGAAGAAGTATAAATTAACAGAAAACAGATGGCGATTTCTGAAATCGAAAAATTTGGCATTTAGATTTTATTTCGATCGCCGGACGAATTTCACGGGAAATATGTGATTGAAAAGGAACCAATTAAATCGGAAAATAACACGACGTATTACTTCAATCAAAATTCATCGTCAAACATAACAGCGAATATTTATTTAGTGAGATTTCCGATGAGATTTTTTGCCAAATTTCGTGGTGCAAATTCGAATTCAAAATTGATTTTAAAAACTTGTACAATTTTGATAATCTCGGCAAATCAAGGAGTGGTGGATTAACACAATCGATTGATTTAATGCAGTTACATGTTTCTGAGTTGCAAATACGCATTTCATCGTTTCAAACATTAAATTGAACACTATTATTTTGCAAAATTATTTTTTGTGGCACTACCGATTCTCGTTTTAGGTTTTTTTATCCAATCGACCGTATCAATTGCACCGACAATTACGTTCTCCAATGTGACCAATTGTTTACTGCTCTATAACGGAACGATTGGCATCCAACCAAACCACACGAGCGTTTTGCTTAACCGCAAACCAGACACCGAATCAATCGATGGTCTCAATAGAACGGCGATCCTACTGCTACATTACAGATGACATACCACTGCACGATTAGATCCAGCGCACAATTCCCACAATGCCATACAATTTTCATACTTTACCCAGACTAACTGATGAT
>MQRK01012079.1:264-12899 GCA_001938485.1 Girardia tigrina | reverse complement strand
ATATATATATATATATATATTACCATCCAGCTCCGGTCGAAATCGGCCTGTTTTAATCGGAGATTTATTTATTTATTAAAGCATTTATTTCATTATATAAGCATTGAAATATTTCTGTAAATGATAATTATGTAAATTTCTTGAAGTGACATGTTCGCTTTCATTAAAATAAGGCGCTCTGCATGTTCTGGCAGAAGATGGGAACGATGATCAGTGAGTATGTCACCAGCAGTACTAAATAATTGTTCAAAAGAAATACTGGTTGGAGGCGAAGGAAGAAATCCTCTGGTATAGCTTGACAGAAATGGAAACCTTGTCTGTTTGATGAATTGTGTAATGAATTGTTATCGCGAGGAATAGACAATTCAGAGAGATAATTCTTAAGTTCCTCATCGAACCCAGAACTATTTTTTGTTTTAGACCTCATAAATTTATCATTAATTTCCTATGGATTGCCCCCCACTTTTTGTCGTTTCGAAGTCAGTGAAGATGAGACTATTACTGAAGTGTCATTGTGTGAAGTCATCACCGTGTATCTAATAATAATCAATTGTATAGTGTTGGCGAGGTAAGAAACATGCGGAAACTGGAGATCGTCAATAGCTTTAACAATATTGTGACCATTATCATGAACGACATTGTGGACTCTATCCACCGAATTTCATTTGGTTAGCATACCATTGATGATAAGGGTCAACTTATGCAATTAAGGTCAAATTATGTAACTCGTATTTTCGATGCAAATGAGGTGTAATTTGAAAGATAATTTTATGCTGAATACGAATATGTAATGGGTTTTATTGTGAGATGCATAGTTTAGAAGTTATAAGAGTTTAAAAAGGTTTAAAACTTACACAATAATTAGAAAAAATGTATTTATTGTTTAAAAAGGTTAGAAAAATTAATAAAGAAAATTTTCGAAGTGATTTCCACTTGATTTGATTACATGATGCAGCCTCATACCGAAGTTATCAATAGTTTTCGCCAAGACATCGTGGCCAATGTCCTTGATTTCGCGCTCGACAGCGTTTCTCAGGTTGTCCAACGTCTTTGGCTCCGTCTGATACACCATATACTTTAAATATCCCCATAGAAAATAGTCGCAGGGGTTTAAATCTGGTGAATATGGTGACCAATCGATACCTTCACGGGTATATTTCATAGAATCAAGTCCGATAATCCTGTTTCCAAAGTGCTCGCTCAATAATTCGAATATTTGAGATGTTCTATGATGTCTAGCGTCATCTTACATGAACCAATAATCGTTAATTTTGTTGAGACCACCAAGATAGGGGATGACATCGTTATTTAACATGTTGAAATATCGCTCATCAGTAATATTGTGCGTAATAAAAACCGGACCAATAATCATTTCCGCTGAAATCGCGCACCAAACTGTAAATCGAATGAGGTAATGGCTTAATAATCGAACAATGAGAATTTTCACTTCCACAGATCCGCAAATTCTGCTTGTTTACGTAACCTTTTAGATAGAAATGAGCTTCGTCGCAGATCAAAATCCATTTAAAATCAACTTCTCCACATTCAGATGTGATGATCATCTTGTTCGCAAATTTCAATCTTTTGTTTCTGGCCATTTCACTAATTGACTGGTTGACTTGAATTTTGTATGGGAAAAGACCAATAAAAATTTTTAAATTCGATGAATTGATGTCTTGCTGATGTTTAAAACTCGGTATACTTGTCTTCCCGATGTACTAGGATTTTCTTGATAATATTATTGAACTTTCTCGATGTTTTCCTCCGTCCTTACATTATTTTCTCTAGTTTTCTTGCCTTCGTTGTCACCGAATATTGAGCCACTTGACTTGAACTTTTCGAATGTCCGTAAAATTGTTGTTGAGTTGATGGTATGGGGGTTTCCAAATTCTTTTTTAAAGGCTTTAACTGTTTCAGAAAGATTTTCGAGCTTATTGTAGGTCAGAACCATGAAGATACGATGATCAACTGTATATTTCGACATGTTTATCACAATTTATCACAGTTAAAATTAATTTAAAATAAAAATAATGCACCAGTAAATTAGAAAATGACTATAAACACTAATCTCACAATAAAAAAAATACATATTTATAATCACCATAAAATTATCTTTCAAATTACACCTCATTTGCATCGAAAATCCGAGTTACATAATTTGACCTTAATTGTTTGATTTGACCCTGATGCTATACGCCGATCCCCCAAGTTATGTATATATATATATTATGCTCGTCTTGACGAGCTGATACCATTTCTGCAAAAAAACGCTTTGCGTAACTATTGGACCACCCTGTACCATTAGTAACTATTTATTTGCAAAATTTAAACATCTTTTGTATGAAATTATACCTTCTAGAAAGATTTAAATAGTTACTAATAACATGATAAATTTATTAAAAATGTAATAAGTAGAGTTCTGCCCGTATAAGAATGCATATAAAAAAATCTTTTTTTTGATTTTGTAGTTCTAATAAAAGGTATAAAATCACTTGAAGGTGTTAATTTTTTAAAGAAACTTTTTATTTTCTATAAATCTTTGAAACTTTAAAATAATGAAAAATGATTCATAACGACCTAATAATTTTAGGTGGCTACTATAACAGTATATTGCTACTTTTTAGCAGCTTTAATGGCTTGGCAATTCGTTTCAGGAAAAGATGATAATTATATTCCGCTTTTTGGAATGCTTCAATTTTTATTTTATGTTGGATGGTTAAAGGTAATTTCTTAAAAATATATTTATATTTAACATGTAACATTTCTTATAGGTTGCTGAAAATTTAATTAATCCTTTTGGCGAAAAAGATGACGATTTTGATATGACATACTTAATCCAAAGAAACGTACAGGTTTAAATACTCATATTATCTTTGAAATAAATTATTTATTAAAAATCTCAAACCATTACACAAAAAATCTTTAAAGTTCGACGTAGGTTCTGTCAATATGATGGACTATTTGAGACCAGCCGAATATATACGTTGTATATAGATAATCATAATTGATTTCAGAAAGAGTTTGCTGGTTTAAGATGCATCAGATTACAAACAAAACAAATATGTTTTAGTATAGGATAGAGGATGAATCGTTGATATTGATATTTTGATCCCAACAAAAACTTTCGAATTTAAATGGATACTGTTGGGTTCTTGATCAAGATTATAATTCATTAACACCAAATTTTATTTCTATAACAATAACAATTATTCAAATAATTTTTCTCGAGGAACTTTTCTTTTGTTTTCTTTTTTTTACCAGATTAATTATACATAAAAATACTGGATTACAATACTGATAACTTATTTATTAAAACGTTAATTAAAATTGAATTTATTTATTGATTACGTTAATTTATATCTTAATATTTTATTATTTTATAAAACTCTTTAAAATACATTATAAAAATCTAAATAATAACTGTTCTAATTTAAATCATTTTTAAAAGTATTTTGCAACAATTTCTATTAAGTTAAAATTATTTACATGCTGTTATTTCAATATTATTTATCTAAAACCATTTAGCTTAAATATAATTTTAGATCTTGTAAAATATTTGAAAGGTACATCTACTGTTAAAATTAAATTTCTTAATATTTTTATTCTTCATTAATTGGTTAAAACATTCAATTATAATTATTTTTAATACAACTTTAATTGTAAACAAAACATTATGATTTTTTATTTTTCAACGTAGTTTTAAAAAAACGTTTAAATATAATTATTCTTTTAATACAAATTGATACCATTTTAATTGTAAATAAAACATTATGATTTTTATTTTACAACTCAATTTTTAAAAAAAACATTATAATAGTTATTTTTTAATACAAATTTTGAGTTACAATTAATTGTTATAAACATTAACATTTTTATTTAAAACCTAATTTTATTTACAATGTTTGTTAAACCGAATTATTTATTTCTAAAAAGTCTTGTCTAATAAATTAAAATTTAATTACAATTTTTATTATTAATCTGAAATATTTGTTTTTTTAAAATTTATATAAATAAATCATTTGAAATTATTTAATTATAAATTAATTATTCAAAAATTTAAGTCACAAAAACACCCTACCAGATACAATTACATTTGAGAGTATTAAAATGGTTTTCTGGTGACCCAATGATAATAAATTATATAAATTACAATATATAATACTCTAAAGTACCATAGATTAGCCGTACCTTTTTGCACTATTCTAATCTTAACGCGCTCCTCCTCATTCTCTTTCTTAGTTTCATGATTATAAATTCTATCCAAAATTTGTCAAAGTTAGAATTCACGGTTAAGTGATCTAATTTGAAGATGATGGGGATCATTTAATTATTTTAAAAGTTTCCAAAGGATGAGGCTTATCTCTGGTAATTGAGAACAAATATTTCTTTAAATTTAAAATTGATATTTAACCCTTTGAGTTCACTTTGACCACTTATGATTCAGTTAGCCAGCATGCATCAACTTATAGTGGATTATACCATTCTTATACCATTAAAAACAATAATATTTTTACCATGTAAGTTAGCTTTGGGATGAGTAGGACGGCATTCATGGAGATTGCCACTACTTTTTTCATCTTTGAGTTATCGTAAAGAATGTAAATCTCATCACCCGTTATAATTTTATCCAGAAAGTTATAGTTAAGCTGCCAATTTAACAAAATAACACTAATCAATGAAAGATAGATTTTGTTGCTTCAGATAGTTAGTGAAGAATCTACAAAGATGTTGTTTTCGGTACCCCGAAAAATGCGCTAAAAGAGGATTGTATAAATGTTTTTGAATTTTTAATATTATTAATTCATTAGTTCTAAAAATAATCTTTGAAATATAAATTTAATATAATGGACCAAAAGATAAAAAAACAAATTTATAATCAATTTAACAATTATCCAAAAAACACAATCTAAAATCCACTAATTATACGACTTATAGTTTGGTTTGTCAAGTCCTGCTCACGACGGAAATGCTCGACCAATGTAGGATGATGACAAGCAAAAGATGACTGAAATACATTGTGCCAAACCTCAACTGAACTATTTTCAAAAACATTTATTAAATTTATATTTTAAAAATAATTTTAGCATTAACGAATTACTAATGAAAAATTTCAAAAACATTTATGCAATCCCCTCTTAGTGCATTTGTCGGTTACCGTTGTTTCCCTATATTGTCAATCGATTTAATTTCTGAAATTTATTTGGTAAGGATTTCTCTACTATAGCCATCAAATCATGGTCATTGAAATTCAACGATTGTCTAAGTTTTGGATCGTCTTCCATCTCTAACTTTCTTTGTTTAAACTTAACGAACTTTCCAGAAAATTCGGTTAACTCGATTTATTTCTTCTGTGATCTCCGTTCCATTTTCCCTTGACAATATTCAAAAAAGTATGCAATGGCGCCAATGACCATCGGTCCGTTTATCCCTTGTACATCGTGAGCCACTTTTTATATTTTATTTTAATTTTAAACAATTAAAGTTCAATAATAAACTCACATAAATAAATTAAAATGGTTGAATAAAACGTATTTTAGGAACCATATAATAATTCAAAATTTTAAATTAAAAAAAAACGACATTTTCAAAGGGAAACCCTAATATATCATTATTTATTTTTAAATTGATGGAATTATAAAAATAACTCCCTAAAATTTAAAATTTCTTCAAGAAAAATGTGAGGAATGTTTCCAATTTTTAATGCTTTGTGTTTGAATGTTATTTGTTGATTTAGGATTATGTATCTTCTACCCAGATGGCTGATTAATTTTTTATTCTTATTATCTGAAACTAATTTTATTTAAATTTAGATATAATATATAAATTTATTTTACTTTATTGTCATTGTAAAATGTTAAATAGTTTCATAAATTTTATATCAAATTTTTAAATAAATACAGCGTAATAATATTTATTTTAATTTTAAGCGATGAAGTTTGTGGTTAATATTTTTGATAATTCATCATTCTCCAAATCGGTACATATAATCAAATAACAATTATTCATTTTTTAAGAATGTCTACGAATGAAAGCTTAACTATGGATTGTCCCAAGGATGATCCAAATCGTATGTCATAAATTTATAAGAAAGACCCGAAAAATTGATACGTTGCTAATTAAGCCATTTTTCTGAATAAAGTGAAGTAAAAATAGCAAGACATTAAATGTGAGAATCTATACTTATTATTCAACAAAATAAATGGCGGTTGACATTTAAAGAATTTACTTAAACAAATTCTAATATTAAATATCTAAAACAATTCTTAAAAACCACGTTTGTTTCGTATCACAAATAATCTAAAAGATTTGATCAGCATTTGGAGGTACATTGAGAAAAATGGAGTTGCAATGGGTTCCCCATTAGCACCAACGTTGGCATCCATTTTTTGAAGTCTTTTGAGGATAAAATCTACACATACCCTGGGGAAAAGCTGTGCTCCACAAGAAATATCAGGTGACACCTGCCTTATTTAAAAAAACCAATCCCTTATAGAAATATTCTTAAATTTATTGCATGGTCTTTAATCCTTATATTAAATTCACTACGGAATTGGAAGTTAATGACAAAGTTCTTTTTCTTGACATGCTTATCACTAGGATGAATGAGAAATATCGAACTGAATTATATAGGAATATAAAAGGTTTCTACACAAAACCATAAAACTTTTAGGAGGAAAAATATAAATCTAATATGATAAAGTTCACAGAGTTTGGAGTTTGTCTTCGAATGTTAAAACCTTAAATCACGGTCAAAATATTCTTCTAGGAGGTTTGAGAGATAATATGTACACAAACAAACTGATAGATCACAACATTAAGGTTACATTGGACAAATTATGTATATAAATACGGGTTAAGAAAAAACTAAATAAAGAAAACATTGAAGAGTACAAACAAATAATCAAAATATCATATTCTGAAGGATTAAAGTCATTTAAGAAGAGTATTTTCAAGAATATAAGTAGTGTCAAAATGGTTTAAAAGATATTCAAAGTTCAAAACTTCCTCTCGAATAAATCAAAAACGATTTGGGGATTGCAAGCTAATCTGGTTTATAAATTTTATTGTAATGGGTGTAAAAATTCGTACATTGGAGACAAATCGTCATAAAATCTCTTCTGTTTCAAGGGATGAGTTTTCTGTTTTACAGTAGGTCTTTGAATTACATTATGAACGACAGTTTTGTAAATCATTATTAATAAGACACTTCGACCCATTAATAAACATTTAAAATGGACACAATAAACCCGTTTCAAATCTTATAATCTTTAATTAAAATTAAAAAAAAAATTTGGTCATTATTATCCAATAAGATCTTAAATTAAGATAAATAAATAAATTTTCAATTTTAAACTAACTTTACAAAAAATCAACATTATAACTAAGAAATATAATTGCTGACGATGGAAAAAGAATTTCCAAAACATGTACGATATTCAATTTATGAAAATAGCTTTAAAAAATTATTTTTCAAAGATATTAAATTAGTGTTCTCAAGACTCAATAATATATATTGAAATATTTAAATGTTTATTAAGTCTGAAGTGACGGTTAATCCATCGAAATTAATAGTAATAAATTATGATGAGTTCTTTTGTGTTTTGAAATAAGCTAATTCTAACTAACTTAGATCAAAAACAAATAATTTATAATGCGTTGTTTTAATAAACCACTAAAATGCCGCATCAAAAGATGTAGATGTTCACCAAACGTCTCCTGTTAATTATGGGAAAAGGAAATAATGCTTTTAATGACACATTCGAAACTACTGATTTTGGAGCATCTCTAACAATTCCTCAACAAATGAGTGCTTTCTGAAAGGGTCAATATATCATAATTAAAGATGGACCGTGTAAAATTCTTGATATGAGCACTTGCAAAACTGAAAAAAATGGATCTGTGAAAGATCATGTAACTGCTATTGATATTTTAACCGATAAAAAATCTGAAGATGTTTCACCATCAACATCGAACAGATATATGTCAAATGTGAAACGAGTTGAATATCAACGTCTTGATATCGATACGGAGGAAGGTTATGTGACTGTGATGACAAACAAGGGTGAAGTGAAAGACGGTGTGCTAATGCCAATAGGTGAATTGTATGTTGATTTAATGACTCGCTTCGAAAAGGTGAATCACTTTTGGTGGCAGTTATGAGCGCTTGTAATGAATAACAAATTGTTCCCGTAAAACCATCACAAATTAATTTTTTAAAAAACAAATGACTTTTTCCTATATATATATATATATATGTATGTATTATTTAAAATGCCGCTAAAAATTTTAAATTACCACTAAAATGCCGCATCAAAAGGTGTAGATGTTCACCAAACGTCTCCTACGGAATAAGAATTGTAAGGATTTGTTTGAAGGATTTAACAGGCTCGACTTACGTTCTCCTGGTTGATGCATTTTATCCAAATAATTGTTTTATTCATGCATTCTTTCTTAAATCTTTTCGCTAATTTTAATTGTAAATTTATCTTTGGAATATTAGTGAAACGTGGATTGGCCTTGAAGAATTAAAGTAACTTGTCGCTTGTCATAAACATTGTTCTTGAAATCTTCCAATTTAATCAAATATGCCTAACAATATATAATTTACTGCTTATTTAAAATCATATATACGGATATAAAGATTATTAGCGTTCCCCTGATAACATCGTAAATTTAAAGAGCTTAAAATTGATGTAAATAGTAATAGAAAGTTATTGTGAATCATACCCTCTCAAATAAACCTTATTTGCAGATTGCCTACCTGATCGTCGACGATATGCATCGAGATCATCCTGAAATCCAGACGGACAAAGTGTGGCAAGAAGAGCAAAATTCGAGTTCATAAAAAATCATCATTTGATATATTTAATATATTTACAATTTACACTTAAATAAAATATATAATTGTTATTCTTGATGTGTTCCATCACCAATTCTCTTCACAAAAATTCCATTGAACGGTATATTTCAAACGTTTCTCTTCGGTTTTTAATTTCGGCATCACCGCCAAACCATATTGAATAGATTTTGTGATTGTATTTTGTTCTTCAACGTCACTAAATGTGTGAATGAGCAAGCAACATTTGGACTTTTTGGTCAAACAAGGACGTAACAATTTCGTTAAAATACAATTTGAACGTGGCATTTTCCGTTGATTCGATTTTAGTGTTATCAATGTCTTTCCTAGATCAAATAAATTGTCTTGAATTATTTTCTCTTCTTTCAAACATTCGCGAGACGCAAACTTCAAATTATTTTCATTCTCGAATCCCGCCAACTCACAGAACATCAAAATCCCATTACTTTTTTCTTGGGTCATTTTACAGGAACCGACAATTCGAATTATTATTAAAGTATGGCTGAATGATCTCTTTACACATGGGCCGCGTTTAGAAGAATCAATTTTACAACCTAGTATTTTAATAAGTTCAATACATTGCGAATAGTTCGTTAGTTGGTTGTCGTCGGTGTTCTTCAATATAACACATTGCCCATCATCGACAACATGTACTGGACTTTCACGTAAAATATCGGTCACAAGATTTTTATTTATTTGTACTGCAGATAGGGAAATTTTATATTCCCAATTAGTATTTTCCTCCAAAGCAGACATCAAATAATCTAATGTATAATGTAAAACACCGTCATTCGATTCCTCCCCAAAGATCGTCGACGTTTTCCCTGTATCCAACTGACCGTAAAGGATGAAACAGCAATTGTATCCGTCAATGACGGTACCTAGCAAAGGTTCTATCTCATCAAAAATATCCTTATTAGTAGTTTGCGGTTGAAAGATATGCGAAAATTGACAAATAAGACTTTTCGTTTTGCGATCGTTAGTTGCCAATAGAATTTTGTCGTCACCTAAAAACGAAATGCACGATTCATTAACAGTCGGTTTGATTTTTAAATAAACTCGAACGTTTCCCAAAACACTTTGTAATTGATTAAAATAATACTTTCTTTGAGTGTTTTCATTTCGATAAATGTCCAATTGCGCGCAATCGTCCGCCAATTCTCTCAGTTTCACGCAACTGTGTGACGCTTCCAATTGCGCTTCTTCTTTCTGTTTGTAAGCCGTGTTGCTTTTCACCCGAATATTTTCAAATTGTTTCTGAAATTTGACGATTAAATTTTCTTTTTCCTCTAATTTCTGTTTGTATTGATTGGTTTTTTTCGATAAATCTTCCGATTCCAACTTCAAAAACCGATGTTTAATGGCTTCGTGGAGAATTTCGGCATTGTCTGTCATCAGTTTCTGATTCAATTGTTCCAACTCGACGACTTTGGTTTTTAAAAACTCATTTAAATCTCGACTTTTCTCGTATTTCTCTTTTAATTTTCCGTTTTTCGTCAGTAAATTTTCATGATCGTCGATTAGTTTCAATTTGATGTTGGACATAACCGTTTCCGATTCTTTTGCACTCGAGGAAAAGTTCCGGTTTTCGATTTCCGACTTCAATTTGGTAAACGATTTCAAAGTATCGGTGAAATGTTTTTCTTTCTCGAAATCAGACAAGCAGTTCAATAAAGTATATTCATTGCGATTATCGCCCTTTATAAAATTCGTATTATGATGTATCAATAAATCTGAATGATTATTTAACACACTTTTACACTGGGAAGATTTTGAATCACAATTTCCAGCTGGATTTCCCAATGATGTGATTGATGTCACATTGGACGAAGATGGCTGAGTGGTTTCACCATCACATTTTTCACATTCAACAACATTGCAATCCAAAATTACACTGCTTTTTTCTTTCGATTTATTTTGCCTCAGAGAACTTGTTAGTTTTTTCAATAATGAAGACATTTATTACAATTATATTATTGCAATCGATTTCATTGATTTGTCAAAATTATTTTTGTCAATTATCTTTTAATGTCCTGTACAATTTCTTATTCAAATGATTATTCAAAATGTAATAAACAATAATAAAAAAATGATTCATGACACCTGAAAAATCAGATTTGAAAAATAATAGTTTGCTGAAAAGTGCCGTTTGTGAGTCATTACAATAATGTCTTATATAAATACGTAATTTATAATCAATGTTCTGTTCGATCCCCAGGTTGTCCTGAAGACCGGACGGTGGTAGCAGAAACTTGCAAGTGTTTTAGGAGCTCGGGTGATTCTAAGTGTTGCGCCCTTTTTGAAATAAGATCATTTAGGTATACCATTGTATTAAGAATAGAAAATGTCTTTTGTAAATCGATTTATTAGATCAAAATAAATTATCTCTTTTAAATCCGCAAAAATATCTTTCAATTGTAAATCAGCATAAAAATCAAAGAAATATTCGAATCATTTTACTGTGAGTACCATAAATTGAAAACACCATCAACAATAGTGATAAATAAATAATCAGATATTCAATATTAAATCCTTTTTGTTACTCAGAAATTACAGTCGTTTTCAACAAAAATAACTTAATTTTAAATTTCAACCGCTCTTAATTCAATCATAACTGTACAATCCAATTTTACCTCTTTTTTATCACAAAACATATAGATTATACAGGATCCCATCGAAATCTCCGTCCCATGGGTCAAAGAGACCTTGTCATTGCCCCATCTTATAGCAGATTCTTCTACTTTGATCCTCCTGACGACCGATCAAGAGCAGCCAGTGTCCACAAGAGCCATGAGCTATTTCCCCTTCACCCTGCACTGAACCATTGGAAGAGCCTTTAGTCCTGTTAGTGGTTTGTGGAACATCTCCCCTTTTTATCTATATTAAGACATCAATTTTAAAGTTTTTATTAATCCAAAAAAATGTACTAACACTCTTTATTTAGACAAATTTAATCGAAATTAAATTCATTTATTTTTATTTAATTTATAGAAACTATTTGTTTCATTAGTCTCAAACCGGTATAATAAAAATAAATTTAGTATTGATAATTCATTTTACTTTTTTTTATTTCCCTCTGTTATAAGAAAAGGCAATTATCTCACTATTCTTGGTAAAATATAAACTAATTGTCAATTATAATTGATTTAGTAAACACTAGCTCTAAAATTATGAATATAATTGGCAATTATAGTCGATTTCGTAAACACCGGAGCTCAAATAAAATAGAGGTGAGTATACATAATTAATTGTTGTATCGCTAAAAAAAATTCGGCAGAAAGAAACGACAATCTTACGACTAAATGTATTTTTAATTGTAAATTAGTATTGATTAATTTATTGATTAATTTAATTTTTTAATTTTAATTTCCGGCTTACTTGGTAACGGTAACCAAGGTCTTAGTTACCATAGCAACGGTAACCAAGGGAAGTTTTTCATTAGCAACGGATACAGTGAGTCAAAGCGGTTGTAACCATGGTAATGGTTACCGTATCCATAACAACGGTCACTCTTTCCATAGTAACCGTAGAAAAAACTTGTGATCATATTGTGATTCACAACACATTCAACACAGTTCAAATTTTTCTATGGTGTTTTACATGTTATATATTATATTATTATCTATTTGTATTATATTATGGTTATGTTAGGGTTCCGAAAAATACTTGTGAACACTTTTGATAAAATTTTATAAAGGAAAATTTTTAAATAATTCTTTTAATAAAATTATTAACTTCAAATAAAATAATATTTAGTCTAACAAAACTTGGAATTAAA
>MQRK01011977.1:0-12564 GCA_001938485.1 Girardia tigrina | reverse complement strand
CATATATATATATATATATATATATATATATATATATATATATTATTGTATTATTTGTGATTATTTTAATTATTATTGTTCGTTGAATGCTTGAATACATAAAGCTAATCTCGCGGAAAGTGTATTCTCTCTAAAACGGTTAATCGATCAGTGTTTTTTAAATTTGTCACAATTACCTCCACGCACTAAAACAACTAAATTTATATTTCGTTATCTTCCGGATTATCGTTTTCGCCATCACAATTATAATATGAAATGTTGAGGGTTATTGAAGAATAATAAAAAATCAAAAAAAAAATAATAAAAGTAGAAACTGTTTACATTGAAATTCTACTCTCGGACATCACACGAGATAAATTTGTATTTTGACGCAATATTATGTATCACAAATCTATTTTTGACTCCTTTGTCACAAATTTTACCTAATTGGATCTCAAAGTGTAATTCGAATCATCACTACAAGGAACTTCACTTTATCTAACTATATAAAGAAAGAAAATTACGAAACAAAATACATATCGACTATTATAATCCAAAATTCCATATTTACTTACCAAATCTAAACTAAATCAATAACCTTTAGAATATTGTTAGATACACTTTTGGTTTTTTCGTTCTTCAGCTCTTTGATTACTGTTGTGTTTTATTTTAATTTCTAAAATCCTGACATTTGGTTTTGATTAGAATATCATTACACTAATATTAATAATAATTTATTCATATTATCATGAGGGTACAGAAATTTCAGATACTTTATATATCGTATCTTAGGTTTCTTTACCATATTATTTGATTATAGTTGGTTTTAAATTTACCACTTCACGTTTGGTTGACACAAGTTCCATTAAACTACCGTATATTCATGTATATAACCCGCATAATTCTTTCCTCGGAAAAGACATTTAGTGTAGGTAAAGTCTCACAATGTCAGTTGGTTATTATCGTGAAATGTTAGTTGATATAGGGTAAAGTATTTTTAGGATACCCCGCCTACTTTTATACCCTGCCAGATAAAATCACACATTAGCCACGGTAATGGCAAAAATGCGGTAAGATGTAAGAATGAAAAAAAATGTTTGTTAATAGATATAAATTATTAATAGATATAATAGATATAACCTGACAAGAAATAAAAAAATACATAAAAGTAATATTTCTTGTTTTATTAATTTAAATGGACCAAAACAACAAATATAAAATATTAACACATTTTACAAAGGTTTTGTTTCTTCATTTTTGATCTAAGTAACATACAATAAAAGTAACACTTAAAGAATGTTGATAACCGTGAATAGGATTGTCTTCTACTATGGTCAGCTGGTAATGTTCTCCCAATATCATCATAAAAATAGTGTTTATATTTAATTATATCTTAATTATATATATATATATATATATATATATATATATATCTTAATTATATCTTAATAATTTATTGTATTTTTTCTTTGTTACTTTTATATCTGATTATACTTCATTCTCTGATTAATTGTTCTTGTCATTGTTTTTATGTTTTTATAAGTATACAGAATTAAACATTTGTCTACGCAAATTACTTATAATTTTCAAGAGATCATAAATAAGTCTGTAGAAAGACATTTTTCTAGTTCAAAAGTATTTGAACAGGAAATAGCTCCTTTATAAACTTTTGTCTAAGCATTTGTCGCGTCTTTCTCAATAATATGCCTTTGACATAACATCTAAGACTTTCCTTATTATTTAATTTATATGAATCGTGTAATTAATAATAATATTGAAAATGACAAAAAACAGAAATAATAATTAAAATAATTTATAACGAAAGACATTTATTTTAAAGTTCACATACATAAAGAGACGTTTTCAAAGGTTAATTGTTGTCATTAAGCATCAGTTATGTTTACCTGAGATGGAATCTAAATGATGTAGACGTGTTTACAGGGGTGGAATAATTAAGGAATAATAACATGCGACAAAAGCCTTCAACACAGACAAAAATTCACTTAAAAATTAAAATATTTATTACTTCAAAATTTTCATATTTAAAATAAACAAAGACTGTATGTAAAGATAAATAAATATATTTACATCAGTATCCGTATATGTAATGTTAGGACCATACATGTGTCACCCATCAAATAATTATACAGTATATCATAAATATCATATTTTGTTTTATTCTTTTGCACGATATGCTACTGGAGGGTCTTCACTAAGTGACCCCTCTAGAAAACCAAAATCGGAGAAATAATTCAGTTTCATGAAATTTAGTTTTCCAACATTTAAAATCTTGAACATCACCTTCCATAATGCAATCCTCTAAAATAGTTTCTGGATTTCCAACCGAATTAATTTTGTTGTCAAATGGATCGAGAAGACTTTCAAGAATTTTTAATCTAAGACAATAGACAAACTTTACAATCACTTCAAATGATCTTTCAAAGACATTTCCTAAGCAGCTATCGTAAGTATAATAAGTCTCCAATTTTTTTCCAAATATGGCTTGATCCAATTAATGCTTGAGCAATCGACATTTTTGATGATCTTATTTTGATCCAAAATGAATACTATCGGTTTTGAGATTAAGATCAAGATTCATGACTAAATTTTTATTTCTACTTCAACTTCCATTATACAAACAAATTTATAAGGAACAATATTTTTCAGTTTGAATAAATTAGATTTTAAGATTCTAAATATAAATATAAATATCGATATGAGTAATTTTTATTTTCGTAAGTTTTATATAAATTGCATTTTATTTTTTTTTTAATTTTTACTAAACTTAAATATGATTTTTAAACCTTTAATAATAAAATATTTTTAATGGGATTCTAATGTAAAATTAATTTCATAAAAATATTTATTTCTGTTTTTTCCGATTTTGATCTTCAATTACAAAAATTCATTTTAATTAGAATTTCCCTTTTCAAATTGATTTTCTAAAAACTTATGTAAAAATTATTTGAACTCACTTTAACTATAAATATGAGTTTACATTTTAAATATTCAAAAATTCAAAGTTCACTAAAAATCCCTAAGAAATACATTAGTCCTCAATTCTAAATCAAAAACCGTCCCAAATTTCGTCTTTTTTTATTTTGCATTAAAATTTGTATATAAAATCCTTACTTTTTTAAAAATTTATATTTTTTTATTTTAATGTTTATTATAAATAAAGTTTTGTAAATTATTGATAAGTTTTACTTTATGTGTGACCCACCAAAGAAATCAAAATGTAAATCCTGATATCAAGAGCTAGTTATTAAAGTACATATTTTAATTATTAACAGTTTATTTATTTTAAATAATCATAAGTCCCGGTATTGTGATCAAAATTTATTTCGTTATATCTATCAAAGTCATCCTTTTTTCTTGTTATCGTTAATAATTATTAATTAATACGTATTTTAATACGTATTCCTAAATCATAAATATTTATGTATAATTATAAGGGGAACAATACATATTAATTGAACGAATATTAAATCAATTCGTAAAGTACAATCTCTTTTGTAATTTTAAAGACGTTTAATATACTAGTATGAATAAACACAAATAGTTTAATCGTAATGTATTACCTTGTTATATTTTATTATTTAAGTAAACTTCGATCGAGTGTATTCCGTCTTTAAGAAAGCCATAATGTTTCTCAAACAAATCTGCAGCCAGTAATGGTTTGGGATGGTGTAACTTACAACGGGAAGACTGGTTCTATCTGTGACCCTCTAAATATTAAGGTTATAGGGCCCGAGTTTTGAAGACTGAAATTTTCAGCAGAACGATGCTCCATCTCACAAGACTAAAGAAACCCAATATGAATCTCCAAAACTTATTTGATTGGATTACAATGGATATTAGCCCCAAAATGGCCCAAAAACTCGCTTGATTTAAAATCTATAGACTATTCCATTTTTATCCATTTTGAAATTGAAGGCCTGTACAAAGCTCCATGAATCTATTGAATTACTTGAACGGTTCTGGTTAAAGCTTGGAAATAAATTGCATTAAGTACCTCAACAAGGCCGTAGATGACTTTTACAAGGTACTGACGGTGTATATCAATGTGACGAGCGTCCATTTGGAGAATACATAGTGTCTAGATTATAGAACATTGTTGTTTTAAGATTGATTTGTTCTGTTAAAGTTCGACTATTTTAAATGAGTTTCAATAAACAATATATTAGTACTTATGTGTGAAGAAATGTAATTATTTTTTAAATACAAAAACTATATTAAATTGAAAGAATATTTCTTATGATTACTAAACAATGGTAAAAGGTTTATTATAGAAGAATAAAGAATTCATTTTAAGTATTAAACAGTGACTTGATACAATAAACTGAAAAGTTCATAATGAAATCTTTTCTATATGATATATTTCGCAGTTTTTGTTATATAATATTTATACATTCATCAATTAAGTTCCCTACAAAAATGAATATAACAAATTAGTTTTGCATAATTAAGCAAGATAATTATTAGTTTTCAGTTATCATGTATTCGAGATGTCGTGGTTTGCAATCTCCATATCATTGTTTAGAGGAAAAAAACATTAGTTTTATTGAAAGCATTGTACTTACTAATGTAATAATGACTGAAGGCATTTGCTACAGTTAACGGAAGACTATAGAAAAAGCTAATTTTGTTAAAACGGAATATGGTCATTGTTAGACAATCATATAGATCCAGAAGGCTGATGGTGTAAAACAATCAGAAATTATTATGATCCTTTAATAATACAGTTGATTTGTACACGTTTCTAAAGCAAAACTTTCACTACTGATGCCTCATATGGTGGGCGAAATATCGTACATTTTTATGTAATTTATATTTTTATATGGGTTTTACATAAATTCAAGCATAAATGTTCCTACAAAATCATCTATAATTTAATTAATTAGATTACTTATAACAATCTCCAAAAATGTAAGTCAATAAATAATTAATTAATGCAATAAAATATGTGAAAAACTTTGGTAAAATGATTAAAACAATAAAAATTAAAAAAAATAATTATAATAATGACGTAAAATTATATAATATCATATGTTTTTACATTTAGTAGTTTAGCTATTTCATGTCTGAATGAACACGAAATGCGGTAGTGAAAAAGTTAAAAAAATATGATTAAGATCGCCAAAACATTATTCATTATAATCAATTATAATATATAATATATAATATAATATATATAATATATAATATAATTATCATGTTAACCCGTTAACCGGGAAATCAGCTTTTGCTCAACTTGTTTCAGAATGGAGATTTTTTGTTCCCAGCGGTAAGTAATATCGCTCCTCAAACCACTCTAAGATTTAAAAGATAAGAAAAAATTAGAAGGTAATGTGCTCATTTATATTAGGATTAATTTCCATGACGAAAATGTTGTCATGCCCATTGAAGTAAGCTTTTATGGATGACGAAATATTTCGTCTTACCCAGTTAACATGTAAAATAAATAGATACCTTTCGGATATAGTTCACAACGTTTTACATATAATAAACGTCAGCCTTTTTTGAGTTGTTTGTGTATTTTTAAATAACAAAAGAGTAAATACGTAGAATTCGTATTAGAGAGAAATAATTAAAGAAAACAAACTGTTGCAGAATCAAGTTAAAAATTATTAACAAAAAGGAAAAGTTTGTGTTTTTCTTTTGGCTTTAAAGGATAAAATACAAGAGAATATATGACTTGTGACTTTCTCACAATTGAGGGGAATTAAATACATTACAATGTATCTAAAGAGTAGATGATTTGAACATCTCAACACTACTGGGCGAAACACAGATGTGTTTTCCAAGAAACCTTTCAATTAAATTATGTCCCTTCAGATAATCATCGATCACATCGATCTATCACATAACCATTGGAGACAAAGAATACAATTTATCCCACCACATTTGTCTCTACAGTTGTATCTTCTTTCAAGTGGAAAGTTTGTGCATAGAAAAGTCATTCTACATACCTTCTGTGTTGGTCAGATGTGGCGAGAATGTCATAGGAATTTGAGGTCATTCCACCAATTGTGTTTATAAACCAATTCAGTAATTCAACAGTAACAAAGAAATGTTTAAAACAATAGAAATTTTCACTCATTCAATAATCATCCACCTCTCGGGATCTTGAATTTTAATAATTATTTGTCATCAGTCATCTTCACTTAGAAGAAAAGACCTTACTAATTCTTAATGACGAAAAAGAGTTTGACAATGTGGAACTTCATCAGATTTCATGTCTTCATAGAAACTACATAAATCAAGCATCTTGGAAAAAGCTGTAACATTAGAATTCTAAACACTTAAGATTCTATTTATTGTTTCAAATAGAACTCTTGAAATTAGCTTTTTTTTGATCACTTTAATAATAATTTTGAGAAGTAAATCGATTCTGCTGATCGTGATTTAAATAATTTAAAAGTTAAAATAGATATAAATCTAGGTAAAATTAAATAATAAGATTAAAGTTGAATTAAATATTATTTCTTATTTTAGAAAGAAAAAAAAACATAAAACTTAAAATATGATAATTGTAATTTTAAAAATAAAAGATTATTTAAATAATAGAGATCGGCAAATTGATTAATAAATTAAGAAAAGAAGTGGAATTTTATATTATATATTTATTATTTTTTCTTATTATTGGATTCCAAAATCGATGTAACTAACATTAATTTTCAATTTGGTATTATTAGTTTAATATGTTTTAATTGTCTACTGAGTTTACGTTTATCTTGGTGTGATTATGATATGTATTCACTTTACCTGTGAACGAATAGAGAGATATTTTTTATTGTTCCATTCGAGACGAATCTTCAAGAGAAAAACTACATTTTAAGTTGTAGATCCTTATAGCAAATACCTTTGTGAAACACAGAATGGATATCAAGATGAAGTATGTTATGAATATATATATGAAGTTCTCATTAAAGATTTTGAAATCTATACATTTCTAATTCCCTATAAAAATGTTATATGATAATTTATTATATTTATAATTTATTTATTTATTATAATTTATTAGATGGTAAATTATAGTATGAAAATATTCAATAACATTATTGATTATAAAATACGAATTTACAAAATTATAATGAATAACTGCGGAATTTTATTACTAGTAGTTATTGAAGACTTTTTCTTCACTTGCTTACTCAAAAAATCGTATCCATTCCATTCAAAGATAGGAAGAAACAATATCTCAGTTCGGATAATTTCCCTTACAAACACTATCTTGTTTACTGATTCTACCCTATCATAAATAAAACTGTTAGTTCTATTAAGTTTAGTTATAAGCAACATCACCATTTCCGTGAAAACATTTACTTACAACACAAATAGAATCATTCTCAATAACAATTTCTGCGGGATACTAATTTCTGCGTTGTTAACTAATATGATTTTGTAGCTATATTCAAATCTTTAAATTAATTAATTGGATAAGAATATTATTAACTTTTAATTTCTCAAAATTTTATTTGAAAAAAATGCATTAAGTAATTTTTAAAATAAATATTAGTTTTTTAAATTATATTAAATTCAATAAGTTAAAATCGTTTACTAAAAATATTATTAAAATTTATAATCATAAAACTTTTAATAAATTAGAATTTAAACATTAATCTTATTAAATTGATTATATTTAAATAAGTAATTAATAACATATCAGTTCCATCTGAGTAGGAGAGTCACATATCTAAACAGCATACAAACAAATCTTGTGATTATTAAAAAACTTCATTTTTTCGTCCGTTCAATAGAGTTTGTTAACTAAATTTTTCTACATTTCGTTCATTATTAACTTATATATAATAAAGAGGAAAACTTATTCTTTATTCGATACGTTTTTGCTCTTATTATAATATTATTTATTACGCTCTAGATAATATAATAGCTGAGAATTTGGTTTTATCACTTTCTTTTATTTTTTTAGTCACTAATGTATGTTACATAATCATTTGCAAAAATAGAAAAATCTTCATTCACGTTTCTTGGTAGTCACTGAAATAATGTTTAGTAATCTTATCATACTTATTCTGTCTTGATTTTACAATTCAAAGACTACTTACAAAAATAATCAAAATTCCTTTATTTATAAGTCTCATAAAAGGAAATGACAAATATTTTACATTTCGAAGTGGATTTTTTAGACAATTAATTTCCATTTGGAACTTCATTCCGTCATCGATGATGTCATACTTCAGAGAAATGTTCAAACATATTTCTGCCGATCACTTGAATCATAAATTACTTTTAATTCTGTAATCGAACAATTAATTGAATGGATTTACAACGCAGACATTGATTGACACGGTGCATTATTCATTTACCATCATTATTCAGCAGCCCTATTTACGATACTATTAATATAATAATAACACATTACCTTAAATTAAAAGAGGGGGGTCAAGCTAGAGATTCAATAGAGATATTTAAGTGTAGAATTAGTTAAATAGGAGTGACAATTTAAGAGATTTTGAGGAAAAACAAATTGCTTTTGATTTAGGTTTTGGAATTTGTAATATTGTTAAATAAGTGCTTAATTAAAATTGAAGATGGAAACCATCAATCACAAATTAAATGTTCATTAACGAAAATATTTCTCCATTTAAAATATAATGTTAAAATTAAAATGTGTTTTTATATAATATAAAGCCTTTCTTGACACATTTAAAAACTTTTTGAATAATCATCAAAGAATGTTAATCAAATCCAAATTTATTAACATTTTATATTCATTGTTATGATCTTTAATTTTCATGTTTTTTCAAGGTTAATTTACTTTAAATATAACATGTTTTGTGTAGAGACAACACTTTCTTATTTATATAATAACATGTTCAAAAAAAATAATATTTTTCTATATTTTTGGTGAAAAATAATTTTTTAAAGCCTTTTAAGCAATTGATAATTGTACATGCTTCGGAAATTCTTTCAGCAAATATGTTTGTTAGTTATACTGTTACTTTTTTATAAAATAAATTTAAAAGAAAGTATTAATTTATTTATTTTTCCTAATTTAAGGTTATAATTGATAATAATGCCAAAATGTTTTAAATATTTTAATAAAAAATTTAAAATTTGAAATATCTAACGTTAATTTTCAAACAAAAATTTGACGTTTATTCTTCATACAGTAATCATTATTTCTTATGGTTATCTTCCCACATATTCTTCACATCTAAATCAGAATGAAGAGTTTTTTTCTGCTAAAATAATAAGCATTTTAGAATAAAAATATATATTATGATAAAGAGGGAATTTGTAACAATGTAAAACACCTTAAATCGGTTAAATTGTAACTATTAATCTTTATATTTTTTATAGCAACATAAAATCGGTACACGGGATCTTGTCTGCTAGAGGTACCGTGTAAACCTTTACTACCTTTCCTATAGTCATATGGTTGGCGACTAAACCGGCTCCCTCACCCACAGCAACCTGGGGGAAGAGGATGTGTAGATACCAAAAAGGATGAAAAAAAAATCTTACTTGCCTATTGATACACTTAAAAATATATAAAAACCAAGCCACAAATCCCTTTATATCGGATCAAGTGGGGCCCAGGTCAAGAACGGTCGCGTTGCTTCTTGATTGAACATGGTAGGTCTGAGAAGAGAGACTACAAATAAAGAGATTTGGCGAAGGCTTGTACTTAATTGGGTGCACACATAGCTCTTAGACTACGGTGCAAAGAAATTAATTATTTAATGAAATCTAATTAATTTTTAACACAATTTATCATCTTAATAAACGAATTTATAATTATTAATAATCTTACAATATATTTTCCAATATCTTCTTTAATAATAAAGATTTTGTTTGTGAACATATTAATTGTAATATATTTATATTTTCTGTAAATATTAAAAATAAATTACTAATATAAAAATCTTTCGTTAATTCATTTATTTCTTTTTAAATAAGGGATTAAAATTGGTATTTTCGTTACAGATTAAAGCAAATTACATTTATTTTTAAATTGTTATTTTTATTCTATTATTATTGAATTTGCGATTTAATTTTAAAGTATATAATTTATTTTGTTTTGACTGGAATTAGTAATTTACATTTTCAATTTTCGATAAAATTTATTAGCGTATAATCCATTCCAACTTAGTAATTAATGTTTTAATTGTTATTCGTCAATTGGATACAAATAAACACCAAATATTTGCGTTACTCATCGGTTAATATATTGTTTATTATTAATTGAACACAATAAAGCTCACGGACCGATCTATTAAATCTTTCCGATTAAACATAAAGGACATAAAATAAATTGTTTTGTTTTTATTAAGGATCATGAATATGCGTGCGTGAGTGCGTGCCGATCTGTTTATGAATCTCGGTCGGTTAATACAAACACATCAAACGCACACCTACAATCAAACACACCATCGAGAACACAAACACACACAGTCACGAACTCCGCCTTTTTATTAACTAGTGACAATAATAGCATTAATCACCGGGTTTTATGTTGTCAATTTAAACACCACCAACACTAACAACAACAACAGCAGCAGCAGCACTAACAGCAGCCGAATGAAAACAAAAAAATTACAATGCTAATATTATCATCGTCTGTCAATCATTCTGTAATTTTATTGCTTGCTAAACGGACCAATCAGATTCAACGAAATTCAATTTAATAATTTTGGATTCATTAATAAATTTTATTTTCAGAAAAAAATAGTATTTATTTTATTTATTATTTTTTTTAATATTTAATTTATTTTTGGAATAAATTAGTAGAAATTTGTAAGACTTTTTATGTATTGTTATTATTATTATTAATTATAATTTATACAGTATTTTATTTTTCCTTATTATTTTTTATCCAAATTTTATATTGAATTTATTTTATTTATTTTCAAATTTATTATAAGAAATTTCAAAATATTACTTTTATCATTTATGATAATTATTAATTATGTTTGTTTTGACGAATAAATTATTATAATAATGAAAGATGAATTTATTGTAATTTTAATGATTATTATTATTTTTTGAATTTTTTTAATGTATTGTTTAAATAGTTTTAAGTGTCCTTTTAAGCGTTGTTTTAGCTCTTAAAGTGCATCTAATATTTTTTGAATTTTATTTATTTTATAATTTTTATTCGTGTGTTTTATGTATTTTAAAATATCAATTTGAAATAAAAGATAAAAATATTTTGCTGTATTTTTTATATTGTCTTTTTATAATGAATATTATGAAAATAATTTTTAAAAATACTTTTTTATAATATCGTATAATTGAAACTAAGAAATATATTTTAAAGTATAATAATGATGTATAATAGATTTTTAATAAAATAGTAGTACTATTTATATTCTACATATTTTGAATTAATTGAAATAAATATTATAATATAATAATGTATAATTATAATTTATAATGTTTTTATTTTTTAACCAATTAGTTAAAGATAAACTCATTTATTTTGATTTATAATAATAAATTTAATCAATTTTTATTATTAAAAGAAATTAAACTTATTTTATTTCAATTATCAGTTATTAATTATGAAAGGTAATTATTTATGGTAGTTTACAATGACTCTGAAAGTTTTATCTTTTCTCTAGAAGAGTTTTAAGAGCGTTTTAAACATTGTATTTGCTCTTCGACTGCATTTATTTTATTTCAATATTTTTTATTTATTTTAAAATGATGATTCAAAATAAAAGATATTAATCTTTAACAATAATATGTTTTATATTATCTTTTTCATAATGGAAATTCATAAAAAAAATTTTGAAAATTTTGCGTAATGTCTTTTAATAATTATTTATAATTTTCCAAATATTAATTTTCCCAAAAAAATAAAAAAAAATTAACCTCAGCAAAGAATTTTTTAGAACTAATTTTTAACATAATTTGTGAGTAAAATAAAAAAAATAATACAATTTATTTTTATAAATAATCATATTTTTTAAACTCTATATTATGTAAAGTAAATTTATTTAATTATTGTATGTATAATTTCTCAAATTTCCTAACATTTTTGATTGAATTTTTATTTAATATTTTTTACATTTAAAATATTTATTATTTATTTATTATTTAAAATATATATAAGTAAAATTTTCAATACTTTGGTTATATTAAGTTCTAATATAATTATGATGTTAATTAACAACATTAAAAAATGATAGAAGCTTCAATTAACAAATGATACATGTGAATTCACTACATTATAATAGATCTGATAAGGGTGAAAAAGTAAAAGTACAATGATCTTATTACGTTATAAGATATTAACAAAATTGTAAATGTAGAAAATGTGTATTTCGAACATTTTAGTTACATGTTTGCCAACACTTAAATTCCATTTAATAGGTCTACATTTTCTAAGAGTCATACGTAAATCGAATCCTTCTACGTATCCAATTTTGTGTGAATTATTCATAAAAAATAATTATTGTTACATAAATTGAAATTAATTATAAGTATTTATTATTATTTTTTAAAATAAAAAAATTGTTTAACTTTATTTTTTAAAAATTTTAAAAATAGTATTAGAAAAGTCTAACAAAATTTTTCCAAAAAAAATATTTTAATATTATTTTAATATTA
>MQRK01011934.1:0-13623 GCA_001938485.1 Girardia tigrina | reverse complement strand
TTATCACTGGGTTGGGAGGTTTTGCCGCACCCACCGTATTCTCCAGACTTGGCCCCATCGGATTTTCACTTATTTAGATCACTGCAGAATTCTTTAAACAGAAAAACATTCGCCAGTGACATTCGCCAAAACATTCTATGTTGTCCCAGAATTTCTTTATTTGTTAACTAAATGTTTCCTTGAAATGTGTCTTAGGGATTAACTGTTACATGCGAATTAGTGTCGTGGTATTAAGTATCACCCAACCAGTTATATACATCCTCAATTTACTAAGAGATCGTTTTGACAGTGGTCGTTGGTCGAACTTGTACCATTTCCATATTTGAATTTCAAATAGAATCAGAGTTCTTTGAATATTTATTATCTCTTTTTATATAATTTTTAATACTATATGAGATTTAGATCACTAGTTCTCATTATTTTATTCATATACCTAGTTACAATCAAGGGCGGATCCAGTGGACAAGCCTGGGGGATATTTGTTTAATAAATAAAATTATTAAAAGTATAAGAATTCCATTTCAAAAAATTACATTTTAGCCATATAAGACTTCGGTAACGTCCTTGTTATGTTCTCCGGCTGCATGCCAAATGTTATTGTGTTACGATAAATAATTTTTGAGGTAGTTGACCAACAGACAGAAAGACAGGCCGACTTTTTTTAAAAACGTTTGTTTAAAATTGTGCAGATCTCAAAAGGGGAAATTTTTGAAAAATGAGAAAGTTGACAATTGTTCTATTACAATACAACGATTGTTGGAAACTAATCAAATATAAGTTTTCTTTGCCAAAGCCTTCAATCCCGCTGCATTGTTCTACGTTTAAATTTGAGATTCTATGTTGTAACTACCCCCTTTACCCCTCCCCTGGATCCGTCCTTGGTTACAATTCATATAGATAAATAATTACTTTAAAAATTATGAAAGGTGCAAAATTAACATATAACGAATATTACCAAATAGAATCACTACCCAAATAATATCACTCTATGATTTTTAGAATCATTTAAAATTATAAATAAATATAATATGATTTACACATGAGCAAATTGTTTTAATTATATTTTATAAATCATTTTTAAAGAAATAAATATTCTATTTTAAAAATTCTTATGACCAAACGACCGTTTACAATCGCTTTTAAAATAAAAGTAATCGAATTTATGTTTACAAGACAAAATTTACTATGCAGCAAAGCAGTTTTTCGAAGTTAAAAATGGGGAAACGTTTGATCATTTTATGTTTCAACAATGGTTTAGAAACTAACTATCTGATCAAAGACCCTCAATGAAAAGAGCGTTAGGAGCAGGAAAAATAACCAGTGTGGAAAATTTTAGAACAAATTATATGCGAAGAAATAATGGATCTTAGAATACGAAAAATGAAAGTGAGTCGGAAGTTTATTTCTGCAACAGCAGTATCATTAAGTAAAAATTTTAATATTGAATGAAAGACTACTGGAAATTTGATAACAGGGTTTATGAAGAGAAATGGATGTAGACTTAGGTGAAATACCAATTTAACAATACAGGGGTGGCCAGAAGTTGCTTTACCCAGTAAACTTGTGCGTGGTATATGCAACTGCCAACTTGCACTAACTGCAGATGTTGATGGCAACTTATGGTAAAGCGACTTATGGCCACCCCTGTATTATTAGACTCTGAAATCGTCTTCTTATTTTAAATATGAAAAAGATTTTAATCGTTGATGAAACTGTAGTATTTTTTGAGGATGTCAGAACAAATACTGTGGATTTACTCGGAGCACGCCATGTAGTAATGAAATCAACTGGTTTTGTTCAATGAGAATAACAACAATGATTTCTTTTTTGGATGATGGTAAGAAGCCAATGCCTTTCGTTATCAATAAATGAAAGAATAACAGTCCTATTTGTAAACTAAATCGTGTCTTGCATACTACTAAATCATGAGTGAACCAAGAATGAATTAGGAAGTGGATCGACCATATGTTTCCTTTGATTTATGTGAGCAATGATAAGTGTATTATTTGGGATTCATGTCGAGTTCATTTAGGTTTAAAAGTAAAAGAACATTGTATTAAGAGAAATGTTGACATAATAGTCATTCCAAGAGGATTGACATCTTATCTGCAAGCAGCAGACATAGGAATTTTTCATACCTTTGAAAGATTTGATATTTTTTGTATAAATGAATGGAACAACTCTGCTTTAGTTGTTTATACCCAAAAATGGTAATCCAAAATCACAAACGAAAGAATTGGTTAATTCATGGGTTAGAGAATCTAAAAATGAATTGAAAACCGAAACCATACAAAATTCAATAATATATTTAAGATTTAGTTCGAACCATGAGGATTGGCATATAGTGAAGTAAATTATATATATATATATATATGGCAAAAAATTGGCGAGGTTACGGCTGATTCAAACCAGAGTGGGAAATTCTCTTACTAGTCTATTTCCGGGTAGATGTAGATAATCAGGATGTAGAATGTCTTGGTGACGTTAATGAATAAAGTATTATTGGTTTATGAAATTCGAGATTTGTTAATGAGAATTGAGAGCCACAAAAAGTATTACAACCCAAATAGTAGCACCAAATTCAATTTTTTTGACGATAACATTTGGCGATAGCAGTTAATCAGATCGTATATATAGAGAACAGGAGACCTAACCAGTCAAGGTTATTTTCTATTAAACTACAGGCAAGCCATAACTTATACCTTTTCGCCCTTGATTATCACTTGAAACCAATAAATACTGCTTTCTAGTTACTTTAAAAATCCTTTCAGATATTATTTGGCATTTAATTAGAACTTTATAAAATATATTTAGCAAATGGAAAAAGATTCTAAATGCAAAGAAATACCTTAATAAAGTTGATAAAATCTGCAGAGACACAAAACTCTTACAGCTTTCAGTAGTTGCTTAAACTATATTGAAGAAATCGAATAAGAAATATTATTATATCAAGAGGTTGTTACCGAAATTTCCTCTTGTCTTTCTATTCATGGGTCTATTGTAAATCATCGGTTGTCCACTTGAAGGATCAATCCTTTAGAATTAGAGTATTTGTTTTCAGTCTTTTGAAACGGTTTTGAAGTGGCATGACCGAACAGGGCCAAGGAACTTCCTGGGATTGTTGTACAAACTTTCATATCGGTTTTTTGACCATTATTTTTCAACAAAATTTCAAATTACTAAAATCAATTGGGTGCAACTTCCGGGAATGTTCAACCATATAAAATCTGGATAAGGAGCATTGGTCTGCCAAAGCATAGAAATTATTTTGGGAAAACGTGCTTTGTGTAATATATAAAATCGTCACTCGTACCATTATATATATTAATAAAATGGGTTTCGTAAAGGGTTTATGGTGAGGGTTAAGGTCAGAGTGTGTCCATCTTTCCATGACATATATATGAATAGCATAGGTACGTTTATGTTCTTAGAAACAATAGTTTTTTTATAAAATTCCTTTGCAAATATATCTCTGAAAATCCTATTTCTTTGATCAAGTCAGGTGAATCGTACTTATAGAATACGTGGAGAAGCAGGTGCCGATTTTTGCTAGAGATACGTTTATAAACCGAAAATTACGAGACTGAAAATGGTTTATTATGTCACTAAAGAACTGCCTGCATTTACTTCATCTAAGAAATATAATCTCTCATCTCTGTCAGATTATGTAACATCCGTCTCTCAATTCTCAAAATATTATATTATTATTATAGATTACATGAGTCAGGTTTTCCTAAAATAATTTATATGCTTTGGCCGACCGACGCTTCCCATCCCGATTTTAATTCTTTGATATGGTGGAACCTTACAGGAAGTGTTACATAACGATTTTAGTAATTCCCATATAAACTTACCACAAATTTTGCTGAAAAATAATCATGGTCAAAAAGCGATATGAAAGTTTGTACAACAATCCCAGGAAGTCCCTTGGCCCTGCTCGGTCATTCCACTTCGACACCGTTTCAAAAGACTGAAAACAACCACCATAAATATTTAATTATTCCACTTAAATCACAAAAGACTTGTTCTCTGTGTCCTTCTTTTGTAATTTGATTCCCGATTTCAGTGATTAATATAAAATTTATTTTTCTATTTCATGTATTTTACTTTTGAAAAGAGAAATCTCAAACATTCAATGGGACAAAATCAACGTTTTTTGTTTAATTTCCCCTGTTAATACTGTCTGTCATTGTTCTTTATGATCTGTTTTGTTTTACGGATTTTAGGGAACCCCCCTCTTTCACTCTCCCTCTCAGCTTCTTTCAACTACCCTATCTATCGGATATTTTATATTAGGACAATGGATATTACTCGCAAAATACTATCATTTCTTTTCCATAGAAAATTTTTTTTCACTCGAAATATTAAAAAAGGATTCATTTCCAATTTTGGTTAAGAAGGAACAAATTGTTAAATAAAAATTAAATTTCGGTTTATTATTTTTGAGTTTGATCCGTGAAGATTTGTTGTACCGATAATAATAGTAATGATTATTATTATTATTATAATTAAAAAAACAAATATGATTCATTTAAGGATCATTATTTTTTACCCAAGAATTAAAAAAATAAATTAATATTATTTTAAATTTTAATATAAATATTATATTATATTTTTTTAATACAAAAATATTTTTCCAACTGACGGACGGACGGACAGACATTGCTGGAATTTATTATTATTTTATTTTTATAATTAAAAAAAAACAAATGTGATTATTTTAGGGATCATTAGTTTTCTAACTAACAAAAAAAGAAAATAAATTAATATTATTTTAAATTTTAATATAAATATTATATTATATCCGGACGGACGGACGGACGGACGGACAGACAGACTGACAAATAATGCTGGAATTATTATTATATTATTTTAAAAGTACTTTCCAGCAAATTTATTAATATTGTGTCTAAAATTCTTTCTGCTGACATTATCCGCCAGTCTTAAATTTAATTTTAGAATGGTTCGGTTAAATACAGAATTATATTAAAAATTATAATAAAAATAAAGTTTCGATTTCAAATAATAATAATAAATAATAATATCATACTTGTTGAAATGGAATTCTTTCTCGAGTTCAAGGGTTTGATGGCGAGTATAGGTTTGCCTGGTTCGTTTATTACTTGGATTGTTCGTATCTTAAACGTTTATGTGAATGGATGTTATGTACTTAATCTATAATTTACTATCACCACTCGATTTGGGATTCATCCAGGAATAAAGCATCACATTATTGGAAACGGGATTGATATTAATATCTGAGATTTTGGATTCTGAAGATTCGTAAGTGCTGATCGATGGGTAAATAAGTTGTCTACAAGTTTGAGAATACGGTGAAAATTGTGATGAGGAAAAATGAGGTACAGCATTTAGATATGACTCTTCGTGCGGTCTTCTGGAATCGAAGACCGACGAATCGAATGCTAAATCATTCGCCGGAAAATGCGTAGACCAAGGCGAATTCGGAAATACTTTTGAATTCGAATAGAAATTCGTCGCAATCAAAGAACCGAAATGTTCACTTGATGACACTTTAGAAATCGACGCCGGCCAATATCTTCCAATAGCCGGAATCTGGCTGGATTTCGAGAGGTTACTCAGTGGAAGATGATTACTGGATTTGGAGGACAGAAGTTTACTAGGGGAATTTTGCAGTGGATTTGGAACGTTAGGATCGACATGCATTATATCGACTGGTATCCTCTTTTATCAATGATTAATGTCGATACTGTAATCGTATAAGAGTCAAACCCAGAATTCACGATGGGAAATTTGACCAATCAAAACTTGAAATTGATCATTAACAATGTTTTGTCAGTCGTCTGTAAGAGGTGTGTTTTGTGGGGATACAGTAGTTACGTGCGATCAGCCAGTGGTTCATCCTGTCAATGTCTGACTTCCCTTAATCTAGGGGAAAGTAGAGAAAGTTGCCATTAGTGGAGAAAGCGAGCCAATATAATTTATAATCACTTTCATCGACTAGAATACACAGACGGTAGAGCATATGTTGTGATTCTCCTGGACACATGTTCGCGATTTCCAAGCTCGTAGCCATAAAGAACTTCCCAATCGGTAATTAATACGACCCATTTTTGTCCGAAACCGATCCGTCATGATTAACATGAAAAATAAAAAAATATTAAAATTTTCCAATATAAAAAACATAAAGTTAAAAAAAATTCATTTTCAAATTAAACGAAAAAAAAATCAAAAAACCCGACCTTCGACCCTTTCATCATGGTACCTTCAGTGAGGTAGGTTCAATTAGTGAAAATTAACTCCACGTTTAATTTCCAAAACTTTGTCCCATGAGACCGTAGATGTAATAATACGATCTAATAGCCCATAGAAGTGTCCTCCTATAGTGACAGCAGCAAGTCCGCGGTGAAAAATCAAAGACAAAAATTAGTGCGGTTACATCAAAGTTGACTTTGATTGCAAACCGCCACAGTATTTTAGAAGAGAATGGAAATACAAATTCTGTAATGGTGCAATTATCAGTATCATGAGCTAAGCCCAGGTGGGTGGGTTTCAACCAAGTAACCTTAATCAGTAATTTCTCCCACAAACTGGCCCCTTCTCTCTGGTGGTTGTGATCATGTGCTGTGCGTCATGGAAAAAAAATTATTTTTTTTTTCAGTGACTGCAAATATCTTACCGGAAATACAGAATTGTGTGTTATATATTGGCTTTCGCCAATTTAATTGCCTGAAAAAAAAAACTTTCAATAATGAAGTTGCAGACAACCCAATCATCTGCGGCTTGAGCTGATTGTAGAACAGAGGGGAAAGTTTGTCGGTGGAGTGGGGGTCGTGGGTCGAGCTGCCGGCGGCTGATAATAAATATTGGTGCAGAGATATTACATTTATTATCGTGATTATTGTTCATTGCTTGTTTGCCATGTTCGATGGAAATCAGGTAGAAAAACGATTTCACGTTTTCTTTTTTTTTAAAAAAAATTTTTTTTAGTATGGGAAAAAACGATCTTTTGCCGTTTAATGACCGATGGTTCTTAGTCACAGACTTTAAAAAGGGGTATTAGTTTTATGGGAGAAGGATGTTAATCTTTTCCCGTCAAACGACTCTGGAGAGATTAATCCAATAAAAGGATGAATTATTTATATTTTTGTTCCGCTTCCTTCATGCTGATTCTTCGTGACCTTCTAAAACGAGGGAGGCGTCATCAATATTAATTGACACGAATATTAATTGTCTCAATCGGGGTTTTTTTGTCATGTTTTATATGAAAATAAAATTCAACTCAAAAAAATAAATAATAAAAATATTCGTCCATTAAAACAAAAAGCTGCCAATAAAAAATTAAAATATTTTATAACTACTAATTACTAGACAGTAGCACATACATGACATCAATTAGCTCTCTCGACACACACACACATACAACCAGACCCTCACACACACACACATACAAATTATGCATTTGTCAACGATGGGAATGAAACTCTTTGATTTCTGCCGATAAGCACCACTTTTAAATGGCAGAACAACACCTCTACCTCACTTGTGGACCAAGATCAAAGACGCCGACAAAACCGATGAGGCGTGCAATACTTGACGGACCTTTTTAATGTTTATTTATTAATTATCTCTGACACACTCTCACAATTTATCGTGAGCTGTTCAGTGTGCTATTGTGCCGATTAGCGGCGAATGTAATTGTGCGTGTGTGTGCACGTTCGATGAAACATGTTTGTTCGGCAAGAAAGTCGGCTGTGCGTGCGTGTGTTCGACGGACATGTGTGCTGTGTGGTGGATTTGAAGTGTGTCTTGTGTTGTTTGAATATTTAAAAAAAAAGAAAAGAACAAGCGGAAGTGCTCCATTCAATTTTCAATTGCGATTGATAAAAACAAATTCTTTTTTCTTGACGCTGTGAGACGTTTTATTTCCACAACCGAACGAAAGAAACAAAGATTAAATAAAAAAAATATTCTGGAAAAAAGGTTTTTGTTTTATTACGATTTTATTATTGTGTTTTTTTTTGAAAATTCTTTTGTCATATTATTTATATTATTTTTTTATTTGTTTTTATTATTTGTTGATGTTTGTTCTTTTAAGTGTGTTTTATTATTATTACTGTTATTATTATTATTTGAAAATATTTTTATATAAATTTATAATTTAATTGGTTTAATATATTTTTTTTCAAAATTATTTGGAAATTGAGGAACATTTTTCTTTCAAATAATTTATTAATATTAAAAAAAATAAAAACATTTTTTTTGATATATTTTTTTATTTACTTTTAAAAAATAATGTATTAATTTATAAAAAGTCGGTTTGTTCAAACATTAATTTTTTTTAGAAATGTTTAAAAATATTTTTATTTAAATAAAATACTAAAATTAAAATTTTCGTTCTTTTAGTTTTATTCTGTTTTTTTTTGAATTTTTTTTCAATTAAAAAAATTAAATTTAATCAAAAATTAAATATTTTCGTTTTAATATTCTTTTAACGTTTTTTAAAAAAAATTGTTCCATTTAAATTAAAGTTTTACTAAAGATTTTTTTAATATATTACTAAAATATTTTACATTAATTATATTAAATTAAATTCACCTTCTAGTTTCCATTCAAGGGTTAATTCTTTTGTTAAGTGTTTTGGGGCATTATTTATTTATGGGGTTTTTGAGAAGATTAAGTTTTGTAATCCTTCTATACCTAAGGAAATAAAACGTTATATACATTTAGAAACTTTACATCACTAAAGAAATATCAATGAAAATCATTGTCGATAATAAAAGGTTAATGATCCCATCACAAGGGTCTTAAGTGATGGATAAACGATTTAATTTGACATAAATTTCAAGCAAGGGTTACTATACTGCGGACATTATAAAAAGCGTGATTTGTGTTTTCAATATCATTTCATATTGTATTCTACAACCTTCAATGAAATTAATGCTGTTAAAAGTTTATGTAGGTAATAAAATTCAATAGAAATAACGAGGTAAAACTTTATTCAATTACAGTCGGAACTATCATTACACTGACTTTCGGCATCAACCACAATTTCCTTTTCTTGTAGCTTCTCGTCATCCTTTCATCTGATAAGATTATCGTATTCATATGTCCTAAAGCAATGGTTTTTTTTGTAGCATTGTTATACTTTCCAGCATCTCAGAAATTAGCATTCCATAATTATTAAGAGTTTTTAATTTGGTCAGATGCTTTGTTATCCCATGATTCTTGAATCCACTGTACAATGATGTCAGTACGGGGACAGTCACCATCGACGGTCTCCAATCTTCTCGTAACTTTTAAAAATCTTCTCGATCCATTTGTGAATCAGTTGTATATTGCTGAATATTCCATTTTAACGCTTATTTTTCGTAGTTAATAATGAATAACATATGGTAAAGCGTTATTGTGGAGCTAAAGAACCCATTTTAAAGGGACCGAATTTCGATAGTTAGTTAAGTGAGTTGCCAATAGTTAATTTTTATCACAGATCTAACACTTTCACGTCCTTGTTTGTAGCTTATTTTCGTTTCCCGTATAGCTTTGACTCAAGAAAGACTCTCTATATTACATACAAGAAGAGAAATGGCTCTTACGACACGATCCAGTTCATTGTATATAACAAAAACGTGCAAGAGAATCAAATTTCTTCAGTTGGTGAACTTTAGTTAATGTTTCCAGTGGAAATCTTAGGATTATTATGCACAACATAACGACTTATATCATAATCAATACCGAAGGATCTTGATGATGAAATGTGTCAAAACACAGGTTCATCATATAAGCCTCTGTAAACTAACCATCAATGTACAAGATATCCAAGAAACTTTGGCGCTGCCACGAGATAACGTTTACTATGAACAAGGTTTTTAATAATGTGATAAGTGAGAAATGTCTTTTTATTAATAAATAATCAAAATAAATGAACTATGAAATCTTGTTTGATAGGAAAGCTTCTAAGTCGACCTGAGGGTTCCTGAGACTTCCTAACACATTTTACAAGACCCTGCAAACTTCAATTTAAGAATTATCTGTGATGATTTCCCGATACATAGGAAATGATTTTTTAATAAATTAATATACCTAAATTTAGTGTATACTTTCTTCTTTTTATAATTTTATAGTATTATATTACTCTATTTTAATTCTTTCACCGTTTCATCAAAGAATAGGTTAAGTTCTGATGGGTCAACAATTAAACCTTCGAGAAACTGAGCAAGAATCAATTCAGTTCCATGAAAATTCTCAAAGTCTGACGTTCCTCTTCATCAACCCTTTACTTACCAACAGTCAATCATATTAAATTTATTAATCATTCATTGCTCATATGTTACCCATGATTTATATGTAAATATACAATGACAATATCCGTCCGAAAATATCAGTTCTAATAATTCAAATGTATACACGTCATTCGGTTATTTAAAATGATAACTTTACTCATAAAAAGGGATACAAGTTATTATATTTTTAAATGATATAATATAATATAATATAATATAATATAATATAATATAATATAATATAATATAATATAATATAATAATTTATTTTATTATATTATTATATATTATATGTGATTGCAATCATTGTCATTGCATATTTTATGATATCATGGTGCATCATTGCAGATTGATCAGTTATACATCTATTATTTCTTCTTTCTTCTTTTTGACCTTTACCGTTAGGCCGTGGGTGAACCCAATGATGTTCAAGCCTTCGTCACATTTCTCTATTTGTAGCCTCTTTTCTCAGACATTCCATGCTCAATTCACTCCTTTCTTTTAATTCGTCTGTCCATTGTCTCTTTGTTCTGCCTCTTGGTCTTTCTCCTTCCACTTTTTCTTCTATCTAGTACTTATTTTCTTCTCTGATGCCCGTAGAATTTCAGCTTCCTTCTCTTGATTCCGGTATTTAACCTAGTATTAGGGGGTTTTTTGGTGAACTTTAAATTTTTGGAAATTTTGAATTGAGATTCATATTTGTAGTTGGGATAAGTCAAAATAATGCTTTACTGATTAAAACGATTTTTTTTTAATAAAATGAACTATTAAAGAATTTTTCTTTATATAAAATTAATTTTTAAAATAATGTAATTTATCAATAAAAAATAAATAGTTTGTAAAGTATCGAATGATTAAAGAGTTTACTATATCTAAAAGTTAGTTTTTAAAAATAATTTACTTTCTGTAAACAAATGAATATGTTTTTAATAGTTTGAATGATTAAAGAAGTTTATTTCGCCAGTGATGATGACATCAAATGAGATTCCTAGACGGCTTTTTTGCTGACAAAGGCAAAGGTGTTTATGAATCAGGAATAATGAAGCTACCGGAAAGGTGGAATAAAGTGATTGAAAATAATGGAAAGTATATCGTGTAAAAATATTTGTGCATCCATGTCATTTTTTGATAATCAATATTTTAGTAAAAAACGCAATGACTTTTTGGTCAGCCCAATAAATGCTGAATTCAAAGACCGAAATAAAAATGTCTCAATCCAGACTAAATCAATTTTTTATATATATAAAATTTGTTAATGGTTATCAACACATTTATTTACGTAACACAAATCGGAAGTCGGATAAAACGTTTACGAATTACAACTTCAAGATTGACAATGAGAAATAAATAAACTATTTTTATTTTAATCCTCGATTCCAATATATAAATAATATTAACGGTCCATGGGAACTCTCTCTGTTAAAACATTAAAACCGGTGCGGTGCTCAAATAATGGAAGGAAAGCGCATGTATGTGCTCACAGTCTGAGACTCCAGCGGGGCCGTCTAACGCCCTTTACTCTCACCGCTTTGTCGATTCCAGTGAGATTCATTTGTTTTCTCAAGACATTTGGGATTAAAACAATGACAATTAAAAAAGAAGCCTTTTTACAAATCTGTGTTCTTTGAATTCTGATAAAAAGAGACAAAAAAATCAATGAAATAAAAAGTTATGAACAGTAAAAAAATAATTTAGTAATTTGACGCTTTTAAATAAAAATATAAATAATACCGTATTTTTTGAATTAGCGCATCCTTGTGATTAAACGCATCCCTATTTAAATTAGCAGAATAAATTCATACAATTGTCTTACGATTTAAGGCAGCTTAAATTGATTGCGCAACAGCATGGTTGCTTTCTTTTTCAGTTTAATTTAAATGCTATATTATAAGACTTGTGATTCACAGACATTTCTTAAAACCAGAAAACAAAGATGAAAGACAATTTGGCTAACATGGTTATTTAAAGGCAGGCAAGCATCATTTTCCTTATTTATATCTGAAATTCCATAATTTGTGTTTTACAAAAGTCAAGAATCTCACTAACGGCTTTTGTAAGAATCGATGGATTATTAGAGCTAATGAGGTTTTTTGAAAAATTTGAGTAAAATGAAAAAAAGTAATCCAATAATTGAAAAAGTTTTACTGCCTTTTTTGTCTTAACAAATTGTAGAAATTTAACTTAAAGTATTTAATTTTTTTAAAATACTCTTAACGTCAAATAACGCAAGTTAACCGACAATTTGATTAAAAATACATTTAAAACTTGAAACGAGATAGAGTTTCAACAATTAAATAAATAAAGGATTTATTATTGTCAAAAAGTTTTAGAATGTTAACATTCTGATTAAAAGAAATCTTTCACCCCTGTTTATACTGTTTCAAAAAAATTATGGAAAAGTATAGAAAACAGAATAGAAAAGAAAAGATAAACTCTAAATACAGGAAGCTAAACTTTTATTATGTAACATGTGCATTTAACGGTTTTATCGCCATTCTCCACACATAACATTTAATTGGACTAAATAAACGCATCATTTTTATTTCATATAATCATAATTTTATGGTTTTAATATATTTCATTCGAGCAGAGATCTGGCGCTCTTTCTCAAGTTTTTTATGTATGTTTTGTTTTTGATGCCGAATGAGTCACCGTCACTGCACTTAGATATCATGGAGAAAATATTTTTATAAAGGTCCTTTTTTATTTTGAATTTTGAGCTGAAATCAATATTTTTACGTAAAACCCATTCGCCGAATTTTTAATCACGGATTTTGATAGGGATTATTTCCTACAAAGTTTAATATTTTCTTTTCACGATATTTATGACCATTTCAGTCATCGCTTTTACTGAATATAACAGAATTATCACAAAAAATATCATATCAAAGACAATTTCATATTCACCACAGAACGAACATTTATTTTACAGTATTAAATGTCATTCAAGATTGGACTGTAATTAGCTTTCATAATAAATTTTAATTTAACATTAAAACCCTCAAAAAATCGCTTTTTCAATTTGAAATTCGCTAGCAACTTTTTCTTCAATATTTTATAATAATGATAACTATATACTGTATATAACAATATATATCGAAAAATATTGGCGGTTTTTGAGCTTTATACTTTGTTTATCTACTTTGATATGTATATAAGTTTAAATGCACTAGTGTTAGATATTATTTGAAATCTTATGCCTAGCTGTATATTCCTATAGCCATTTTTAAAATATTGCTGTCATTTTTTAGAATATTTACGGTGCTAAATTAATAATGGAAAAAATTAAAATTCGAGCAATTTTCTTGTACGAATTTAAACTGGGTTGTAAAGCAGCAGAAACGGCTCGCAATATCAATAA